>JASGAU010407879.1:16178-34266 GCA_030220045.1 Australoheros facetus
CCCCAAAAAAAAGAAGCTAATTGTTGAGCAGGTGACTGCCACAGACCACCGCTGGTTACAACCGAGAGTGAAAAGGTACCTGCAGCAGGAGGCAGAATCCTACAGTGACCTCAAGCAGGATCCTCATCAGTGTCTGAGGGAGGTGTGAGGTCCCAGCTGTTCCTCCCCCCACAATTGAGCAGATCCCGCTCCTCCGGTTGGGCTGATGCCTGCTGTGCCTTTTGCACCTGTGCAGGTGAAATGGCTTCAGTGGTTTCTGCTTCCTGATCCTGTGTTAGTCGTGCGTTTCCTCTAAACACGTTTTCACTTTGTCAGATGATCCTGAGTTCAAAACCCATTAATAATGTAAAAAAAGAAACAGTTTATTTCTACTTGACTTTATTAAAAAATACCAAACATCAGGAAAACATGCGCACGCACACACTCACAAACACAAAGCAGTATCTCCGTGTGTTTCAGACATGAGTCCTGAAAAACTGATTTTTACTTTGTTGGCAAGCTGACAGTTCATCTACAACACAAAGAAAACACCGATCTGAGTGAAGGGTTTCGCTTCCAAAGACTTTGCATCCAATTTAATAATTCGAGGATAAAAATGACCTGATATTCCCTGTTTGTTTTCCAAAAATATACAATATTTATATAATTACACGCAGTGAAATCTCTGGCTGGCAGCTCGTTTTGGAAGGAAACTCTTCACTTAAAAAAACCCAAAATGTAACACATTCAGACAACAAAAACAAAACCAAATCTACAAAAATAGCCCGTCAGGCATTTTACACGTTTCTGATCACGGCTGATTTATGATTACAGATCGTCTATTAACATATGGACAGATCAGAGGCCAACAGCTGCTTCCACCCACTCAAAATAATCCAAAATCCAAGGAGAGAAAAACACGTCGAGTCAGAGCTGAGCAATAAAGCGGCGCTTCTCTGTATGGTCAGAGGTCACATGAGTGAGTCGGGCTTACATGGAGTCGCACACAGAGCAGACGCCGCCTGTCGGGTGTGTGTGTGTGTGTTAGTGACTGAGTGTGAATCCAGGTTCAGTTTTTAAGGTTTGAGTTTCCTTTATTCTCGTTGGGTTTCTGCTCATCGCTGTAACGTCTGTTTAACTTCTGCATGAATAAACTGAATGAACCTGTTTTACCGACTGAATTATCCCGATGAACGTAAACCGAATGAATCGGTGAGTAAACTAAAGCAGCGGACGACGCCTCCTGTTTTCTGGCTGCATTAAAAACATAACTTCATGTGATTGAATTAATACGTTTGGACACTAATGAGAGAAAAATAATGGAAGGATAAACATTTTTCTGTATTTAGGGATGAAAAATAAACCTGAAGAAAAACTGAGAAAACTTTAATGAGAAACGTCCTGCAGATGTTTCCGTCTTACTTCAGTGTGCTGTTGTGTTGCAGATTAAGGGTGGAGTGTGTTGAGCAAAGCCACGTGGTGGTCAGGCCGGACCCTTCAGTGCAGAGAACACAAGAGGATGGAAACCATTTATAAAAAAAAAAAAAAAACTGCTTCTAAACCTTTTTCTGACCCCTGAAGACAAAGTTTCACTCAGCCCTTCATCACGGCTCACACAGGCTCACCTGCTATAATCTGGCCTTTTGTTTTGGAGGCAGTGAGAAAATAAAAGCTTTTCATGATGATTCAGGAAGTATTTCAATCATTTTTCAGTCACTGGTTTGCTGCTTCTCTCTGACGCTGCTGTTAATAGTTCCATGGTCCAAATGTTTGATGACTCGATCTGCAGGTTCACGCAGAAACCTGGAGGGGACGTTTTAAATACACCTGTGACCTGCAGCACAGGAAACGCCAGTCAGGTGAACGCTGTGAGGGTTGAACTTCAGTCACTTCCTGTTGGGGTTTTAAACGCTGACGCGCTGAAGCTGAAACAGACTGAAAGATGTCGGGTTAAAGCTCTCAAACTGCTCGCTTCGGGATCACGACTCATCGTTACTTTTTTGGCATCAGTTTCGTGACGTCTCGTGCCGCTCTGCGCTCTCACTGGGTGACGATGAGCTGGCGCAGGTACGACTGCGTGAGGCCTCGCAGCTCCTCCAGCGTGTAGTCCTCGGGCATCGGCAGGCGGCTGATGTGCGGCGCCAGCTGGGCGAGCGGGATGTTGAGGGAGTCGGCGGAGTCGCCCTGCTGCAGGCTCAGCACCACACGCAGGATGTTGGCTACACGCTTCGCCATTTCTGCATGAAGGGAGGAGGGGTGGGGGAGGGCAGGAGGAGGGGTGGTGGAGGGCAGGGGGTGGGGTGGTGGAGGGCAGGGGGTGGGGGGCGAAGCTTTGTTAGCTGCTAATTTCAAAATCGAGCTGTTAGAGACACAGAGTCATTCCTCTGATCTGTGAACTGAGTTCAGTTTCTGACTAAACAGGTGAAACGTTTCTACTTCTCTCTCCAGCTGCTGCTAAACTCGTGTACACAAGATGCTGTCTGGAGGTGTGTGTGTGTGTGTGTGTGTGTGTTCAGAGCTGGCTGATGTATGATCCAGAAGAAAAACACTGGAAATCCGGTGCAGAGTTATAATGTCAGAAACATCTCGGAGCTCGACCCTGAACAGTTTCTAAAGCTTTCACAGCCTCCCCACCTTCATCTAACACCAGCCAATCAGAGGACAGATATGTGATCAGCTGGAAAGCTGCGCTCCGTTCTGGACGATCTGAACCGTGTTTGGTCATCGCTCTTACCTGATTGGGCGAGGCGGTCTTTAGCGGTGCGGCAGGGCAGGAGCTCGATCCTGCTGCAGAGAGACGTCACGTCGGTGTGGAGACGCTCCAGCTCGTAGCCGGCGTTTTCCATCTGAGGGCGGACACACGGTGAGGCCAAATACTCACACCCCAAACACACTGTTACATTAAACCAACAACACATCAAATATCACTGAGTTCACGTTCCCTCTTTTACACTGAGAGTTCACACTGAAGCTCAACACGAAGTTGGGAAACAAGTGTGAGCAGAGGACTCAGCTGTGACTCTCACGGTGAGTACACGCCGCTCTGCTGCCAATTCTTCAGTAACTTTCATAACGTAGGACCTTTATGAGGATTTTATTGCTGCGTTGGCATAAAAGTGAATAATCTGAAGATCATGTTTGCTCATAATTAGAAAAAGCGGAGGGTCCTGGTTTTTGGGTACCTGCTGGATCTCCTGCAGAGTCTTTATGACTCTGATGTAGTCCAGGTAAACCCTCCCTGCCGTGTCCCAGTCCTGGATGGTGGCGCAGTTCTCAGGGACCGCCAGACCCTCCAGGAACTCCAGGAGATAGTCGTGGTTATCGTTGATGATGCAGTCTGTGAGACAGAAGGAAAAATTAGAGCCCGACAGCTTTAAAATTTACATCTTTGCCAGCGTCTCTCTTCAGTTTTAACGAGCGTGAGAAGTTTTAGTTCCACAGGATCATTTTTAATATTCATACACACATATTTCCTCTGCAGGGACCTCCTGCTCATTTACTTTAAACTTTTTCAGCTTGCATCTTTTAAAACTTACATCTAATTTAACATTAAAGGACAAAATCGACCAATAAAACAAACTGACATTTAATTCTCTAATTGAACAGCTTCAGAGGGACAAAAACTCTGCAGTTGGAAAGTTTTTGCTCTTTTCACTAAATATTTCCTAACACATCATCATTTCACAGCCTGTGTTCTCCTGTGATGAAGGTCTTAAACAGCAGCTGTGGGTCTACCTGAGGCCAGGTGCTGGATCAGCAGCCGGTGGCACTGGTTCCAGTATCTGGCCCGGTACAGGTGCAGGGCCTGCTGGTGCCTGTCGCCGTCACGGTGGGCCCGGGTGGCCTTGGCCTCGTGGATCCACTGCTCCGGGATCAGCAGCTCCTCGGTCAGGAAGCGCTCCCTGCGGACCGACTCCTCCGTCTCCTCCAGGGGGCAGTGGAGCGCCAGCATCTCCCTCACAGCTCGCTCCCGCTGACTGAAGACACAGCAGAGGAGGAGAGATCAGAGCAGCCACTTAGAGAGGAGAGGACTTCTGAAACTGAAGATCTCAACAGAGGAAGGTCCTCAGAATATTTTGGGATGATTTTATGAATTTTCACTGAGTGCTCATGTTTGCTACTGAGCAAACCTACACCTGAGAAACACCCGTTTCTCCTCCTTGTTCATCACGCTGCCTCCAGACCTCGCAATCCGAACATGGAGCGTGGAGTGGGAATAATTATGCTCTTACTGCTGTATGTACACCTGCAGCCATGTTCACGGGATAAATATTAAAATGACTTCCATACAAATGATCCATTTTTGATTTAAAAACACCAGCATGCAGATTTCTGGTACAATGTTGCAGAATCTTAATCCCCAAGAAAAAGAAGGCGAGAGGAAGAAGATCCGAGCCCAGCGGGGGCAGAAAAACCCACCGACTGTGGAATCGACTGAAACGTCATCAACAGGGTCAAACTACTTTCCTCCTTTAACCTTACACCTCAGAACGTGTCGAATGCGACACGGCGTACTTCAAAACTGCCGCCGTTCGCGGACTTCCGGCAACAAATACTGTAATCCCCCTACATGGCTGTGAAGGGCAATTTCTGAGCTTTCAGGAACCGTTTGAATTCAGTCTGACACCAGACCGAATTTCCAATAGGTTCCTTTGATCAGCCGACTCTGTGCTGATACGCTACGTCTTAATCGGCTGTAGCCAGTAGCCGGCGCTTCAGTGGCGATCACCTGGCGTTAAAGGGTTAATAATTTCTCCTTGGAAAGTGAACAAAAACACCAGAGCCCGAGTCACGCTGTGTGACTGACAGTGAGGTGAACGTACGTGTGGTCGGGGATGTGCAGCAGGATGAAGACGGCCATGTGCCACAGGCCGGCGCTCTCCAGCTGGGCGGCGTAGCTGGCGTGGAGGAGGCCCTGCCGCGAGGAGCTCAGGTGGCTGTAGTGCAGCGCCTGCAGGACGCCCCACAGGTGCCAGCTGAGGCGGTAATCCAGACGCTCCCAGGTGACGGTGAGAGGCTCCAGCAGCTGCTGCAGGCTGTAGTGTCTGCAGGGAGACGGGGGAAGCTTTAAAGGAGCATTCTGCAGATTTTACCCATCAGACTGAAAATGAGTGACGAGGTCATCCAAACTGACAGATGAGTGAAGTCTGGTTTACCTGTCGCTGTAGAGTTTGAGCAGGTGGAAGCAGAGGTCGTACAGCGGCCGTTTGGAATCGTCCTCGTCCTCCAGATCTGGCTGCTCCGCCTCCAGGTACGGAGGCAGGGGGGCACAGGCGTACTTCCCGGCCTCACACAAACCCTGCAGGACAGAAACAGTGAAACAGTCTCCCAGCTACACAATGGCAGCATATTACACACCTTGCTGAGCTCAGCTGACTTTTCAGCAGTACATTCTGCCCCCGGTGGCATTTTTATGTAATTCACTACAACACATCAAGAGTCTGTGTACCTGTATCTGCTTTCTCCACATTAAACTGAGGCGCTGATATATAACACATTTTAAAGAGGACCTGGAAACATATACGAGTCCTCCTGAAGTGAATGTTCTCACAGCTTTACTGACACCAATACAGCTGTGAGAGCATACAACAGCTGGAGCTCCCCTCGAGCTTTAGGAGTGTAAATCTAACGTGAATCATCTGAAGTCACTCAACAGAAATGAAGCCAAAAGAAAAAAGGCAGCGAGCGGCGGCTCACCTGAAAGGCGGCTTCGTATTTGGCGAGGGCGTCGGCCACGGAGGCGGTGGGAGGCAGCATGAACCAGAGGTGGACGGCCACGCAGCGCTTCCAGTCCAGCTCGGAGCAAACGTTCACCACGGAGTCGGTCGACTGCCACACCTGCAGAGAACACCGTCAGCATCCAACCACAGCACGGAGGCTTCGACCGTATCACTCCTTCACACAGCCGCTAGCACCGCTAACATTAACCACGCTTCATTTCAAACAGCGGCTCAGCCAAACATCACATTTAATTGGTTCAAAGATTAACAGCTGGAAGCAAAGTTTTATTAAACTAAAACCTTTTTTGTAATCTGAAATGAAAAACTAGACGTTGGAACTAAACAATATAAATCGACAGGACGTCTAAATACAGTCAGGAGGCTTTCTATCGTCATATCCAGAACAAACACCAAAACTATTAAAACTTCAGATTCTTGCTGAACATCAACAGGAAGCCGAACGCCTGTTTACGGCTTCCTGTCTTCATCTTTCGCAGCTCGCTGAGCTCAGCTGCCTTTTTAACTGTACACGCTGCCCTCTGGTGGTGTTTTTGTACAATGCACTGCAGTCTGTGAGCTGAGCCCAGGCAGAGGCGCGTCTGTTCCTGCCTGTACTGAAATTCACACTGCAGAGATTTTCTGGTTAATCGTCTCACTGTGACAGACGCTTTTTTAGCAGAAATATTTAAACAAACTGAAAATACTGAATGGAGTTTTTCGATTGTGTGGATTTCACTGCATATAGCAGCTCTGATCTTATCCTGAGGTCATAAATGTGTTAATAAATGGACGTCATGATTATGGAATATCTGAAGTCCTCAAGATAATAAATATTTCTTGTCTTAATATACATTACTCATTTTTTTTCGAGCATCTGGTTAGGATGTGATGTGCTACTACTACCAGAAGGTGGCACTAATGCACCTACAAGATGTTAGTTGACCACCTTTTAACACCACAAAGACGCCCATGAGAAACTTGCTTTACAGCTCCTGATCTAATTTGGGGTTTTTTCCTTCCCCCCCCATTTTATCAAAACAGTCGTACCGGTTTCCCGGCGAGCAGAGCGAAGATGCGCAGTCGCTCCTCGGGCAGGTAGCAGTCGGTCTGCATGCGGTTCCAGTCGGCGAGCTGAATGGCCAGCAGGTCCCGGCAGTACTGAGAGCCCATGGCCTGAGACAGCAGCAGGGACAGGCGGTGGTCTCCTGCACAGACACACAGCTGCATGTTAGCAGAGCTCCGAGAGTTCACAGGAAGACATTTCAGAAAGAAGACATACAGACTCAGCGGCCGTGGGGCAGCTCAGATCTCCACGTGAGACATTTAAAAACGTTATATTTGAAAGAACAAAGCGACAAAAGAAGATTCAACATCTACAACTATGACTTCTCAGGAGGAGGAGCCTACACCGAGGGCCGGCCCAAAGATGTTTGTACTCGAGAAGAAAAAATAAGAAAACTAAAACGTCGGCCTCTTGCAGACTTCATCGTAGGCTCGAAACAGGTTTAAAAGGAGTCCTGACAGGATTGTCAAAACACTAGTTTTTATAAATCTTGATACAATTTGACTTATATAATAATTTGTTTATATAAATGTAAATATGCAAAATAATGTTTCTAAGGTGTATCTTCTTTTAAATGATTTTTTTGGCCTTTTGCAGCTGTATTTGGTAGCACAGTTGAGAGACAGGAGGGAGGAGAGATGGAGGAACACACCCGGTGAATAGCGACTAGGTCGGGACTACATCCATAACATCCAAGTAAAATCCCATTTAGTTCAATTTATTGAAGATTATCTCAGCTTGGACAGTTTGGATGGGATTATCAGGAAGCGTCTCGGTCAACGTTAACAGTCGTACTTGCAGCGTTTCTGACGCAGCTATGAAACAAAGTGGGATTATCTGCAGCTAATTTTCAGCTGGATTTTATTTCTACAAAAGGCTCCGTGGAGCAACTGAAAACTCTGAGATGAGTTTAGGAAAAATCCCTTAAAATCTGAAGCAGATCTGGAATAAAAGTGAAAATTATTGGAGAGTTTTATTATGCCCGTAAACCGGAAACTGAAGGAAACGGTTTCAGAGATTTACATAAATGACATCACTGCTACTTCCTGTTCGAGCGCGGTCCTCACCTTCCTTCTGTGCGAGTCGACACGCCTCGCTGATGCAGTTTCCCGTCAGGTAGCTGAAGACCGCGTCGATGTGGCGACCTTTTCCCGCCAGAGCCGCCTCCTCCTCTACCCTACGGGAGGCGCCGTGGGACAGCCAGGCCGAGAAGCTCCGCCTCCTCTCCAGCTGCTGCTCGTACTCGCCGAGAGGCTCGACGTCGGGCTCCTGATCCGAGGGGCCCAGCCGGCCCCACAGGGCCTCACACAGAGTCCAGACTTCAGCCCAGTAACCCAGGAGAGCTGGAGCAGAGAGCGTTTTAAAAAGGCTTTATGATGTAACGTCTACAGTAACTTACAAAGTTTCATTTGTGAGGTCATCACTTACGGTCGGCGTCGCCCTGCCTGTCGTTCAGCTCGGTGATCCACTCGGCGTACTCGTGCAGCGCCGCCACGCCGGGCTGCGGTCGCACCACAGGGCAGGCAGAGCCATCTGGGATGTCCACGGTGCTGTGCTTCCGGCAGATCTCCAGAGGGCGCTGCAGCACTGCCTGGCTCTCTTCATCGTCCTCCTCCTCCTCCTCACTGGTTTTCTCATGCAGAGGCTCCAGCCCCACCAGCTGCTCCACGACCACCTTATAGGGGCTTTCTGTCAGTCTGCAGGACAAAGCACGTATTAACACCAAGTAAAACTTTATTGTCTCATAAACCTGCAGGTGGAGCTTCAGCCTCTGAGAACGACCTTCTTCTGAAACTTAAAATCACCTGCAGGAAACTAAACGCAGGTTTGTGCTCTGTAGACGTTTTCGTTCTTCATTGGAACTAAATGTGGATTTGTTCCAGTTTTTTTTTAAACTTTTGATTTTTATCTACAGCTATCCCAGCTGTCAGAGGCAGGGTACACCTGTACAGGTAGCCAGCCTGTAGCAGGGGACTAACAACCATTCACACCTGTGGGCAATTTAGCGTGAACCATCAACCTAACCCCAGTAACTGCATGTCTTTGGACTGTGGGAGGAAACCCATGCAGACAAGGGGAGAACATGCAAACTCCACACAGCAAATACAGCACAGACTTTATTTCTTAGAACAAAAATAAAAAGTCTTGAACTAAATTAAATGCAAACCACAGGAACCCTGTCTGAACTTACCTGGTAGGTGGTAAAAATCAGTTTTGTGTTTTTGTATTTTGTGATTACTTTGCTTAGAAAAAGAACGCCCCCTGCTGCCCCCACCCAGGAACGGCAGGCAGGAAGTACAAGTGAGAAAATAGATAAAGTCCAGTGTAATATTCACCATGAAAAACACTTTTTTTTTTAAGCTGCTTTTATGATTTTCTGTTTAAACCAGACCCACGTTTTCATGCTAATTAAGGTGCACGTCCCTTTTTAAGCAAACTAAAACTTAAACACAGCCTGACTGAGGTTTTGCTGTGTGTGTGTGTGTGTGTGTGTGTGTGTGTGTCCTGCTTACGGTTTGCTCCTCGCAGGTTTTGGCAGGAAGCTGAAGTCGGTCTTGGTCGTCAGTTCTTGGTGTTCGAGCTGTTTGGATGTCGGTGAAGTCAGCGGGCTACCGCAGTGTGCGAGCGTCCAGCCGGGACCCCACCCGACCCGGAAGGACCGCACGGCGAACAGCCCGGTGTCCATCAGCAAGCCTCCCTGAAAACACAACCGCAGGAGTTTCAGCTGAAAAGGCTCGTTACCCGCCTGAGAACACGGCGTTCACACGAAGACTGAGCACGTAATAAACGATGCTTTGTCATCACAAACTCCAACTGTCACAACGTTCAACCATTTAGATTTGTAAGTGCTAACAGGACTGAATCAGATAAGACTTCGTAAACTACTCGTGACCCTGAGATGTTTTCAGAGGAAATATTCAGACGTCCTGAGTACCAACCTTCCCATGAGTGATAGACTCTTTCAGGGGGACGGGGCCACCGAGCCGCCGAACACCGACCGTCCTGATTGAAGGTTCTGGAGTTCGGGAGGGGAGCATGAAGGGGGAGGGACCCGGCCCTACCCACTGCAAAGAGCGGTAGGGTTCGACGGCGGCCGGAGATGACCGGGACGGAGGAAGAAGGGGGCGGGGAGAGTCCGAGAGCTGAGAGAGCAGCCCGGAGGTGAATCGAGCCTGAAGGAGACCGCCGACTGCAGAGAGAACAACGTTCATTTCAGTCATTTTATAAAAACACAATCGTGAGCAATTGAATGATTCATCAGAAACATCCTGAGGTCAGTTTCTCATACCGGAGGGTCGGCCCTGAGCTCCCGGCAGGACGAGGCGAGGAGACGCGATGTCCGTAGAAACCTTCATCGCTCCCTGATCGTGGAACATGTCGCTCTCATCCTCATCAAACAGAGATGCCTTCATGATCTGAAGACAAAATGAGATTTCCTTTCTATTCAATAAAAAATGAAGTGGGCGATCTGCCTACACACGGGGTCATCACACACGGCTTTGTGAACTGATTTTACAGGCTCTGGTTGCATACGTCACCCCTGATGTATTCTCCTCCAGTCAGTGATACCCTTCACTCCCATTGGTCATCACTAAATGCGAATGACATTTAAACATTTCTGGTCATAACAAGACTGAATCTCCTCCTGGGTGGGTAACACAGGTAACCTGCAGGTAACAATTCCACCTTGCAGGTCCTGCAAGGTGGAATTCTCCGGTTTCCTCCCACAGTCCAAAGACCCACAGTTACTGGGGTTAGGTTAACTGGTCACTCTGAATTGCCCATAGGTGTCTCTGTGTTAGCCCTGCCACCTGTACAGGTGTACCCTACCCTTCTCGCCCTGTGACAACTGTGCTAGGCTCCCGCTCCCGCCCCCCGCGACCCTGAACAGGATAAGAGGATGAGAATGGATGGAAGTTAATTTTGTATGAACAGGTCACCGTCATGTGTCAACACTTTACTGTCTCAGCGACTTCTAATAAAATGCATTAACAAGAGGACCTAAAAATGTTGCTCCTGTTGCATCAGTTAGCATAGCTGTCAATCATACTGAAGAACTGCATGAAGGACTCACAGCCAGTAACTCCTGTGGATGATAATCTCAGGTCTGTGCAGCTCTGGAAAAATATAAACTAATTCTGACTGATTGAGTTATTCACTAAAGTTTGGTCACTTAAAAGCAAGATGGCTGCAGCAGGGATGACATCCGGGCGCAGATGCTGCATCTACACATCTTTGGATTCACTGCGTTTGGTGACGTGTTGCGCTTTCTGTGGGTGGGGGCTATAGCTCTACCTGGAGGGTGTGTGGGTTGATCCCCAGCGTGGACACGATGTGGCTGGAAGCAGAGACGCCGTCGAGCTCAGAAGAGATCAAACCTCCGAGCTTGGAGCTCGTTGTGTCCATCTCCCCTGCAAACAGGCCGCCGTCGTCCTCTCCTCCCAGCACGCTCTCTGTCGGGAAGCTCTGGGTGATGTCGGCCATGTCGCTGTCCAGCTCCACAGCGCTGCCCTGAAGCTCCACGACGGTGGACTGAAGACAAACAGACGTGACAGTGAGGTGAAGCTGGACTGATTCTTGTTTTCTGTCCACCAAACAACCTCTGACGGTTCATATTTACAGTTTATGGCCGCACTCAGTTTTACATGTTCTGACCTCCATGTTTAATACTTACATGTTACCTGTTGTTCTGCTGAACGCTTTTGTTTGCATGTTTGATCCTGGAGGAAAGTTTGGAGGATCCTCTTGTTTTCTAACCACAGGCATCATTACAGGTCGTTTTTCAGACCAAAGCTTTAATTTGCATTGATGTGAGATGGAGAAACAAACACAGAAACATTTGGAGGAGTTTTTCTTTAAACCATCACAGCAGGCGGTAAAACAGGCCGACTGATCTCCAGTCAAACACTGTGCGAGTTTGCTGCTCCGGCTGTAAATTACTCCTCCAAACAAAAGCTGATCTTCACACAAACTTTACAGACCAAAGTTCAAATGTCTTCATTTACTTTATTTTTTATTAATAAAAAAAAAAAAAAAAAGGGAAAAAATTTACAATTTATGTCAAACATTTTAAAACAGGTTTCTCTAAAAATCTAAATTTAAACTCTAATTTCTAATTATCCAAAAGCCACAAACCTCAATTATCAGGACGTCTGCATAGATGAGCGAGACGCGAGTAAAGTGATGAAGATTAATGTGAAGACCTAACCTAACAGCTGTTAGGACCTCAAACTACAACAGAAGCAACTTTGAGTCAGATTTAAGGTGAAGAGATTTTAAAACGATCTCAGCGCCGTGAATGTTCAATACGACCAGGAAGCAGGCCTGGTTCTCGCCCTGGTTTTCACTCCTACATTTCTCTCTGCAGTTTTACGATGATCTCGTGCGAACTGCAATTTCATCGTTTAACATTTGATCCTTTTGGCAAAAACAAACTCAGGAAAAGGTTTTTGGTTTCAAACATAAACATCGTGCACCTCTGCCACCCGCCAACACCACAGAGACCTGCATAACACCAGCTGAGCTAATGAGACACAGCATCACTTTTATTTCATCACTCCTGCGTCCACCCCGGTAACCTCAGGCTACATGAAACCAGCTAAAAGTTCAGATTCACACCTTTAAAGCACTAAGAACAGGAACGCTGCATCTACAGGACTCCTTATTTAAGCATTCGGTTTCCTGTTTCTGACCTTCGCCGCGCCTCACGCCACCGTTACCCCCCCCCCACTCTTAAAGTCTCCTAAAATATGTTCATATCGATCGTAAAGGAGTTTAAAACATTCAGAAAATCTCTCGTATATTCAACGTGCTGCTGGTGTGGAACCAGTTCTGCCTTTGTGCCTTTAAGCAATCAGCCCACATTGCCACAGGTTTAAGACAAATTTGGATTATTTCTGTAATAAAGGTAATCAGCATCTACAAATCAGTAATTATCTTTTAATAGCCCCGCCCACTATCTGAGACATCAGGCTCCACCTTTGGGACTGGCATGTTTTGGAGCAACACTTTGGTGTTTTTGGTGGAAATATGTGGAACTGGTTTCACATCAGGCACAGCGCTGGGGGGGTAAAGGCTTTGGGAGGCTCTGCTGGTTGAAGTGCCAGCAGTCTGAAGGCCTGATCACCAATAACAAACTGATCATCAGCGTTCCTTAAAGCTCTTTGGGATTACTGTGAGGTGTAAAGATGCTAAAAATCAGGACACTTCAAACCCAAAACTCCAAAAAGAGAAACAAAAGAAAACTTCTCATTAAAAATTGACCTGCAAGCACAGGTTTGAGTGAACGCTGCTTTAATCAGCACAGATGTGTCAGTGAGGAGGAGGAGGACGGTGAGTGTGGGAGGGCGCAGGCTGCTCTACCTGAGCCTGTGGCGCCACCTGCTGCTGAGAGAGAGGAAGCTGTTGCTGCTGCAGCCTGGAGGGAGGAAGCGCGGTCATCGTCTTCAGCTTCTTGGGGTCAGTTTTAGGCGGGACGTCCTCATCTTCATCAGAGTCCTGGAGGCCATATTTGGAGAAGTGAGCCACCTGAGAAACAAAGAAAGAGGGAGGAGTCAGATACACCTGAGAATGACACCAGACTGAATCATCATCATCATCATCGTCGTCATCTCCTGGCTTTGGACCTGAACATAAATGTTTTAAGACACACAAATATAAAAGCAGCGGATACAGCATTGTTTATTAGTGTGGTAACAGATTATATTAAGTCTAAATGTGCTGTAGAACAATTAGTGACTAATGTTTGAGTGTAACTATGTTGAGAGCCCCTCTGCGTGCTGCTACAAAGAGAAACACACACTGATATCTGCAGCATGTCCATCAGTGTTACGCTGTAAGAGTAAAAGCATATGACCCCAGACTCCTTTACTGGAGGTAAAGGTCAGTCAGTCAGTCACTGACCTCAAACACCCAGGACCCGGTCTCAGGTCTGTACTCCAGGAAGCGGGCTCCCTGTTTGCGTGAAGCTTTCTCCAGCCGACCCTCGTAGTTCATGTCGTTCAGGCGCTCGGGGCTCCTGATCTGGGTGCAGGTCGTCTTGTCATTTGGCCAAACGCCGTCCAGAGTTACCTCCGCCCGCCTGTGAAAACACAGATCCCGATCAGGACAGGAAGTTGATCACAAAAAGGTAGAACCGGACAGAGCCTCGTTTTTCACACACAGGAAACGATGAGATGAAGGAATCCTGAAACTTGGCTCTGCCATCTTTTCAGGATTTGTGGTAAATCCAAAAAAAAAAAACTGAATAAAGTGTTTTAGTCTTTTAGTCTGAGGCGTTTGCATTTTTATTGGTTAGATTCTGTTATTTATCCTGGTGACTTTAAAAGTATGAGAGAAAAAGTTTAAGGGGCTAAACTCCTGTCACTCACCTGTTAAGCCCCTCCCCCTCCGGCGGCTTGTTTTTGTCGTCTGGGTACACGATGACCTCTTTGCGCCTGAAGTGGACGATTTCGTCGAGATTCATGCCCGCCATGTTCACCTCGCCGGGGAAGAAGACTGAGCCATAACCTGATAGCCAATCAGGGCAGAGCAGTGAGATGGCTGTCCAATCAGGGCAGACTAATGACTTTTAGGATGGCAGAGACGCGTCTGAGCTAGTGTGAAGTCGCACATGTGTGGGCGTTACCTTTCCTGCCGATGGTGAAGTTCTCCACAATGCAGTCTCCATTTTCATCCATCATCTCAGCCAGCTCGTCCATGGAGGGGATGGTGTAATAACCCACACGGGTCAGAACGATGCCTGAAAACAGAAAACCAAACATGTGGCATCATCCTGCAGTCGCAGTGTAATGTGACTCCTCCTTATTGTCAAATGAGGAATTCAGACTGAACCAGAGCTGCTCGATTATGGAAAAAAAAACAAACCAAAATAAATCATAATCACAATTACTCACCGACTTTGTAAACACTGCATTTATAGCACTTAAAGAAAAGTGAATACTTTGAAATCTGGTGGATTTCTACAATCTCTTGGAAATAAACGCTAAATTTAAAATAATACCAACTATTTAAATAAAATATAAAATAAACTGCCATATAAATCAATCCATTATAAATTAAAACAAGAAATAAATAGAAAGGTAACGGCAGTTATCACAACCAATAATCCTAAGAAGAAATTGGACCAAGTTATTTAAACCAAATAAATTTGCTCACATTTTGGTGCCACAACATCCTGACAGATCCTGCACGTGTACTCAAAGGTTTGGTATTAACATTGTAGGAACGTGAGTCCAATCAGGGTCGGGGCGGTGCTAATCACACCCGGAACGTCTCCCAGCTAATCACGCCCCGTGATTGGTGGAGACGTAATGACGTTACTTGAGATTTCTCTGGAGGTGCAGGGCAGGTTACCACATAGATTTCCTGCTCGATAATTAAAGGTAATTAACCCATAATGCACCTGCACAAGCGTAAATGCCGGCAACGCCGCTGGCCACTTACGTAGGTTACGTTGTAGGCAAAGACTCAAGGCTGCAGCATAAATCAGGGCTAAGAGTATAGAGAACGTAACGCGAGAAAATTATTTTAATAATCGTTTTTTGCCGTTTACACTGTTTTTGTGATCGTTTGGAGCCAAAATGGAAATCAAATATCAATTAAGTGCACAGCCCTAGACTGAGCTGAGCTGGGTTTGACTGAAAAGCTGACGGTGTGTTTGGAGAATCTGACCTGCGGGGTGAGGAGACTGCTGGGACACCTGCTGCTCCTCCTCTCTCTCCTCCTGCAGAGACTCCTCGCCAAAAGACGCCGACACGTCATCGTTGCTCAACTGAGGAGGAAAAATAAAACATGTACTCAGGATGTGAAAGACATTTAACTGCTGTTTAAAATATTGCTTCTGTGGAACCAGAAATATGAGTCAGTCATCACATTTTATTCATGGATGGCAGTTAGCTGGTATTGCAGAGGAAGAAGTTCTGATGAAACGAAGAGCTGCCCGTCAGCTGCTGACTGGAGCAATGTGATTACTGGAACCGTGTAACGGTCTCAAATGGCTCACATACAGAGTTTGAACAGTTGTCGTTTAGCCCCGTCTGTTAGCCGGAGCTCAGCTTTGACCATCCTCTCTCTTCTGGACTCGACTTGCCTGATTTTTCTCCCATTTAAACAAAATTAATGATCAAGAACATTTATTTTTTGTCCTTCTGATTCTGCACCTTTAACACGTTTTCTGACACATTAAATGACTCTGGACATGTTAGTAAACCTGGTTTGTTAAAGTTTCTCCTGCTGTGGGTTATTTTCATGTTCGTGACTAAATGATGACCTCAGCAGCTGCAGGTTTTTGAGCCACAAATCTTCCTGTGACTGAACGCTCTGTGCAGGAACACAAGCATCCAGATCTGGTTCTCACCTCGAGGCTGTTCCTCGAAGCTTTGTGCATGTTCAGGTCACTGATGGTGTCCTGCAGGCTGGTGTGGACACGGCCCTGCGGGATTGGCTTGGCAATGGGGTTGACATAAAACTGGGTGACCTCGGGGTCATCGTCGACCTGGCTGCTGGGACCCGGGACCTCCCTCATCTGCTCCTCTTCCTCCTCCATATGGCTGCAGATGGGAGAACAGGGGGCAGGAGAGAAGAGAGGAAAGAAACGTCATCTACAAGTTCAACTAATCAAAGGAGAACTAAAGCAGTGTTTTCTGTATGTTCAGCCTGAAGCAGCGCTACTGTTTCTATGGTCAGGGTTTCATTGTGGAGTCTACACATTGTTAAAAAGCTCCCTCAAAGCTGGATTGTGCTTTCTGATGGTTCAGAAGATTTCAGGGGGGAGCCTGAAGACCTTAAAGTCCAACTAAGAACTTTAAGGTCTATGTTAAAATGAGTCCGTAAGATGTAAGATGGTTACTGAAACATTAGCTGACTGGTTCAGCTCATCTTCAATGTGCTCAATTACACAGTGAAGGAACCTCAAGCAAACCAATAGACTTCCTACATCCTTTATGTTCCTGTATGTCACTGATTGTCTGTAGATGCTGGTTGAGCAAAGAGAACTAAAACAGAGTAAGTAAAACTCAAACGTTCTGCAGGCGAAACTTCAAATCCTTCTCCTCACCTACAAGGTCTTGAATAATCAGGCCCCATCTTATCTCAAAGACCTCATAGTCCCATATCACCCCAACAGAGCACTTTGCTCTCAGATGCTACTTTCCCACTGCCGAGGAGCCGGTGCTCGTGCCAGTTTCAATGAACCGGCGAAATGTTTAAGAACGGGCCCGCGTTCCCACCGCGTTTCTGTGAACGGCTCCTTTACGTATGAGCGTGGGCGGGTCCTCGTCTGGACACGGAAGCCGAAGCGCACAAACGTGGGAGAACACGCTCCCCTTTTTTGTGCTGCAAATACGTTTTAGGGTCCAAACCAAACTACTGCAGCATGTGTGTGCAGCACAGAGGGAAACACAGACAGCGACAAGAGCAAGACGACAAGAACTGAAGAACTAAAGCCCTGATTCTGGACGTTCTAAGAGAGCCGACAGCCAACAGGGATGTAAATGCTGTTGGCACACCGACACCCCCACCCCCCCGCAGGCTACAAAACAATACTGACCCAAGCTGTGAAGCAGTGAACAATGTGTGTAGAAACAAGAGTGCTGAGACCTGTGTCCGTTCTGTGGGTACTCTGATGGTGAGGCGAGGTCGTCGCTGTCCTTGTTCAGCGGGCTGCTGTACTGACTGCTGTTCAGGTTCTTCAGAACAAGTTTCTTGATGCTCTTCCTGTGAAAGAAACACAGACGCCGTTACCTCTACAGACGCCACTCGGCAGGTGTGCAGAGTTATATTTAACTTTGCTGCGCCGCAGGAAGCAGAGGTGTACCTCGGCACGAAGGCTCCGTTGGTGAGTGACGGCTCATCATCATCCAGGCCATCGAAAAGCTGCGACTTTGAGGCCCCTGAAGATGTCAGCGCTTTAGGCCGCACTCTGGTCGCAGGTCGCGGAGTCAGCTTGTAGTGAGTGGGAGTGGTCAAAGCCTTCTGGGCAGTCGGATTGGTTGGTTTCAGACGCTGTCGGAATAAAGATGGCATGTGACCAATGACTCTAAAAGCTTTAACGGTTTATTTTATAGCTTTGTGTTAGTTTACGTAATTCATGCTGTAATTTTTGTCATCCTAATCGAACAAACAGTATCAAATCAAATCAAACAGTAAAGAGACAAATGAGGGAACAGAGCTTCCTGACAACCTTTTTTTTTAATGAGGCACTGATGCACCGTGAAGCAGTGCAGGGCAGAGAAAACTGCTCTTGTCTTCTGTGAGGTCAAATTAGTGGGTTTTTTTGTTTATTTGTTTTGTTTTTTTAAAATCAACAGCCGGATCACTTCAGAGT
>JASGAU010407879.1:44051-56831 GCA_030220045.1 Australoheros facetus
TTCGCTCCCTCTCATTAGAAGTCTCTGTAGTTCCCATCTACATGTTGAAGCCCCTTTTGTCCTCGCTCTCTCCTCAGAGTACACTCATATGTTTAATATATGAATTCTGATGTGTTTTAGTTGAAAGACAGATCATTATGTTGGATATTTGTCTTGGGGCTCTAATACAGAGTATTTTCTTTTAAACTCGACAGTGTTTTGCGTCAGATTACGGATAAAAATCACAAAAACCTTTTTTCTTTTGTAGAGACACTGATATTTACACATTAACTGAAGGCTTCAGTTTTAGTGGATATTAATTTTACTCATTTTCATCTGCTTTTTTTTAGTGTTCTGACCACAGCAGTATTAGTAATGATGTTCTGAGGGTTTGGTGTGAGTGTGTGTAAAACAGTGTTCTCATAGTGAATAAATGTGCAGTTGTTGATTTCAGCTGTTACATGTGGTACTCTAATACAAATTTTAGTCAGGTTATTTGTTTACTCTGCTTATTTCTGTCAGAGATCATGTACAAAAACAGGACTCAAACCTCTGACCTCCATCTCGCCCGAACTGCCTACCCAAACACAGCAGAAACCCGGAGCTGACCCTGACCCACCCCGAGGAACCTTTTAAGGGGGAAGTTCCTCTTAAACATGTGAACCAAATCTTCCTCCAGTGGGCTGTGGACAAAAGTAAGGCAACTGACAGAAACTCAACATTTCCGCTTCACGGTGTTTGAATCGGTTCTGAGAGCAGACCTCTCAGCCATGCGTGGTTTTCGGGGAGCCGGGTCTCCTTGAACTCGGGCAGTTCAGGAGCTGACCCCGTTCCGCCTCCACGTGCAGCTAACCGAACCGCCACGCCGGTTGGTAACCGAAATCCAAATCACAACGTAAACGTTGTACCAGGAGAGCTGGGTTTAAAGCAGCAGTTAACCCGGCACTTCACACCGGGCGAGTCCAGACGAGTCCGAGCCAGACCAAACCAGCTTCAAACCGCAGGTGAACTCACGCAGCTCCATTTCCGCTACCGCTAACCACAAGTTAGCTCCGTGAATCCACCCAGCTATCAAAACGCGAACTCTCCAATGAACGGGGCAGGTGAGCCTTTAAACTAAGCGCCATAAACCCCACCGCAGAGCCGAACATTTACAGGCACGCGCCCGCTTTGCTCCACAAGTTACCTGCGTCAAGCTAATGCTAGCCAGCTGCTAACTAGCTAGCTTTGCGGCTAACTGAACCTTAGCAATACAAAAACAAGACAACAAAGGAAGAGCGAGGACTTTAAAAGCCTTTTACCGGTAACAGCTCAGTGACGGCCGTCCGTTTGTCTGCAGTGAACCTACAGAATACGAAGAATTCAGCGATGAAGAGCCGTTAGTTCGACATCCACCGCTCAGCTTTGTCAACGAGGAGGGAAAACTGCCCGAACGTCGTCACCACGCACTTTCATACGTAACACGTCACGGCGAAACAAAACAAAAAAATCGCTGTTAAGGAAAGCGCGCTTATGAAAACAATTACATAATATTTTATGTGCATTTTCTTTTAAAAACACATGAAATCGCAAACTGTACTTATTTAAGGACACAAAAGAAGCCCGTCTTTGATAGGACCATGAACTTTTCTTGTGTAAAAACCCATTTTTAAAAATTTTCTAATTTATAGTTAAAATAAAATAAAAAGCCTCAGGTGCCACCAGGATTTTGCTAAAAACCTCTGAGATGGACCAGTGCAAGCAAAATGTTTGTGACTGTTCCTGTTCCTGCTTTTTCTGCTGTGCAAAGGAATTTGATGTACAAATCCAGGTGCCGATTAATTGATAACTAAGCCGTATGGTATTGAGATTTGTGCATCTGAAATCAAGTAATTATATAAAGTTAAACATGAAGTTAAATTGGATTACTGATGTTTACTTGTGGAGTTCCACATGTTTCAACACCTGGCCCTAAATTATTTAAATTTTATATAGGTGATCCCTGCAGAAATGCACTTTATTTGGAGATGATACTACTTTAGAAAGCTCACAGTCTAAGGGGAGCATGTCAGTTTTTCCAACTGTTTTATCTGCTCAATTCAAATTATTATCTTCATTCATCTGATTTTCTCTCCTGCATTTTGTACCTGTCAGGTATAGCTGGTTGGTAGTATTTAAAATTCAAATGTGAAAATTGATAGGATTTATCTGTTAAGTCAATCTTGGCTGAATGGGCAACAATGATTAAAATCACTCTCTGTAGCGCTGCTGAATTCAAACAGAAGCTCTGCTCTTTATTTGCTGCCGTGGTGAATCACAGTATTGGAGCTCCAGTGATGATGGCTTTACTTCCATTACCAGCACATGTTCATCAGGGTGAACTCGCTCAGAGGTGGCTGAGCTAACCTTGTGGAAGACACTCAGGTTGTGTTTCAGGCGTATCTGTGACACCACAAGTCACAGATATAAATGAGCTGCTGGGTTGATCACTCATGCCCTATTAGCAGTGATAGCAGAGTGACTCTGCTCAGTGTCTTCTTCTTCTACAGCACACCCTGTGCTGTGCCAGCTCCTGCACTGTCCTTGCATAGGTGATGTGTGGTCCAGCTCTTCTGTTAGTTGTGGTGTGTGGTGCATACTGATGGATTATGGTGTTTCAAAGCCAGTAATGGCTGAGAGCTTGAAGCTGTCTGATGTGTCAGATGGCATATATCTGCAACAAGTGTCTGTTTGACTTTTTTCAACCTCGTTAGCTACTCGGTCTGTTCTCCTGACACCCAGCGCGATTTGGTAACAGGTTCAGCCGGTTCAGAGTGGAACTTTCTGCAGTGTACAGGAGAAACACAGGCTGAGAGAGCCAAAGAGTCCAAAGTTCAGCTCGAGATGCATCTGGAGTGCCATATTAAAGTTGTCTGTAGTCTTCCAGCGATGAAGCAAAATGTGCTCTTCAGTGATTAAAGTCCAAAACGAACTCTGGATGGTTGTCGCTCAGTGTACGGTTGCTGTACATTTTTTTAGTCTTTGGCCTGTTGACCTTCATCAGAGATGTTCTGCTGCGTATGTTGAAAGAGTCTAAAAGAAGGCCATGTGCAAAATCAAAGTCCAGTTGAACTGTTTTCAGACCCCCCCAGGTGCTGGATTGGTTTACTTCAAGATGAAACAGTAAGAATGGTGCAAGCGTGCCACACTGATGTCGCTGCAGGTCAAAGATGACTCTGCTATGACTGTTTCTGTAGACAGCAGCTATGGCATCAACAGTCATCTCAGATGCACCGCAGAGTATTCCACATGACTCTCTGCTGATGGAACCGAAGGCCTTGCAGAAGCCCTGAGAGACTGTGAGTGTTGGTGGACGATCCAAGGAGAAAATACTTGAAGCAACATAAAAATAATGCACAGTCCGTATAAGTTCCCCCAAAAGAGAGAGCAGCAACAGATTTATCACGTTATTTTATTGTGGAGGTCTCTATATTTTATCACACCATTGTTCTGACTTCATTTAGACTGTAGCTAATCCCTTAGTACTGTTTTTAACTGGGGAAAAAAAAGCACATTTAATGAGCACAACCTGCAGAAATCTGAGGTGGATGTTTTCATATTATCACTCCATCAAAAACTGACAATTTCACTTCCAGCTGAATCAAAACTGTACATAAGAAAGTGAATAACAGCGATAAAACTGAGTGACACAAGCGTTTTTAGTCTGTTCTGATAAAACAAATTTCATGCAATAGAAATGAAGCACAATAAATCCTACATTCATTTTAATCATAGTAGCAGCAGGCCTGAGACCAGGAGGCACTCAGGAGATCAGTTTATTTATGTCTTAGTGTAAAAATGTTTTGAATCTATTTGTTTGAATTTTGTATATTTAGATCAAATCTACAGTGAAATGCAGTTCCCGATAAAGCGGGCTGCCTGAGGCTCTCCTTACAGGCTTTATTTACACCATAGTTTGTGCAGCTCGAGCCATACCTGACAGGAACCACAGTACATGATAGTGTGAGGACTGTGCATGTGCAGTGCTTTATCTACCACATGATATCATTATCAAATTTCCCTGTTACTTTAGTTAAATTCATTCATAAATGATGCATTCACTGTATGTTGACTCCCTCACTCACAGTTGAAAGAACTGCGCAAAACAAAACACATTTGATTGGTTGCAACTGAAAGCAGTACTGTGTCTCTGTGTTTAACACATACTGTAGGCACAGTAATTCTTTCCACATGTCCTCTGGGGAGACTTGAGCCTTGTGGTCTGCTCTCTGGGCCCATAGATAAGGCTGCTCAGACCTCTGGAGCGAATGATAAGATGTATAAAAACATTTTGCATGAGCACAGACACTCTTTTTGGAACAGCTTTTTTAGGTGACTAAAATGAATGCATTGTTCACAGTTGAAGACAGGCTGAAGTCCAGCTGCTCCAGATGCAGCAGCAGTGTGTTAACAGGCTTCCAGGCTTGAAGCTTGTCTGTGGAGGCCGACCTGGCTGCAATATAACACAACACCAGCTGATGCAAACAGAAAGCAAGTGTACGATGTGCCAGCGTGAGACACAGGTGTGAGAAACACGAGGAAGGTGTTACAAACCTTTTTCTTCATCTGCAGACTCTGATCCAAACCACCATGATAGCCAGCTGTGCGCCTCAGCTGCAGATCTCTCCAGAGACGTCACCACAGACAGGATAAGCTAACATTATCCTACAAACAGACATCATGTATAATATCTGGCTCACTGTCTGCAAGAATGAGGTTATACAGGAGAATGAAACACTGGTTTACTCCTCAAGGTGAACAACACGATCACAGTAATGCAGAAGAAAATACAGCATAAAAAAATGGAGTTCAAAGTGAAAAACGTGTCCAAGTCCAACTGTAGGCACAGACTGAAAGAAACGTATGAAAAGTGAGATAATAGTCTGTTATTAATATCATTAGACCACAGAAAACAAGCAAATCCATTTGATTGTTTTTATCCAAATTCTTGCTGAAAATAAGAAATGATCTGAGAACCGAGCCGGTCGGAAATGTGTCCAAATCCAAGCGCTGATAAACACCTGTGTTACAGTCTTCGCTCACAGCAGGATGTCGGCAGGCCTCTGTGTGGAGTTTGGATGTTCTCCCAGGGCACCACACAGTGGCTGCTCCTAATACTGACACGGGTTAAATGCAGAGCCTGTTCTGCCCCCCAGGTGTAAGAAACACTGTCAGAGGTGAACTTTGTGAGGGTGAGGGGGGTCTGGGTTATTCATAGCTTATATTTTCTCTGCCCACTCTCAGTGACCTGCCCTGCAGTCCTGCACACCTTAATGAACTTACCTGTTGGTAATCGAGTGATTGGCTGTGTGCTATTTGAGAGGAAGGAAGGCCTTCAGTCAACACCTGATTGTTAACCTGGAAACAAGTGAAGTTAGCTTCTTGTTTGTTGCAACTACTCTACGCCTTCACCTCATCTGTCTGCTCTCTGTGCAGGAATCCAGCGCTGAGTCCCACCACAGACTGACAGACAAAGATGAAGTGGTTCAGGAAGCCTCTAAGGATGTTTAAAAGAGCCAGGAACACTGTTGGTCTCACCGACAAGGTACTGAAAATGTCCAAGAGCAGTGTTGGTCTGTAAGTGATCCTCGTCTTTGATGCAGACCAAATGATGAACTCTAACTTGGAAAAAGATGGTGGCTCGCTGCAGAGATTGAAGTGTTGAACAGATAAGTGGTGAGGGGCATTTATTTTTTAGTAGTGATGTTATGTAGCCACAAAGGTGAGGAGGACTTTCAGTTTTTTTGTCTTCAAAGAAAAACCCTGCGCTTGAAGGAGAGGAGGGTTTCATCATACCTGCTGCTGATGGTTTTCCTTGGACTGATGAGGAGGACAAGGCAGCACCAGGAAACAGATCTATAACACAACCTTAAGGGTGGTGAAGGGAAGTGACAGAGCTAGATCATGATCTTCAACACGTGCAAGAGAGAGGAGCTGGTGGCTGAGGGATTGATGGTGCAGTAGCGCCATCTGCTGGTGACAGAGCAGATCACATGCAACAGTTTTAGCCCATAATTTCCCCTCAGCATCAGTCTGTGGATCATTTATAGCAGCAGGAAACAAACTTCCACTTTTGTCTTGTCTTTCAACTGTTTTCTCCTGTAAACAAACTAAACACATTTTTGATCCCAAAACTTTGCTTTATTTATTACACATTATAAACATTATGTATCATTTTCCCATTTAGGTTTAAACTTTTTTCAAGCAGTTTTCTCTTCATAAATTGCCAATTAAAAAATGTTCAATTACAGGAAAAAAACAACAAATTGATGCATTTGATGTATTTTGGGGCAATACAAATAATTTAAATTGCAGAAAGCAAATTTTGGCAGGAATAATGAACCTTTTTGATTGTTTTACAATAAAAACAGTTGCTTGTCAAAGACAAACATTGTGAGTAATTCCTGAGCCAAGAATGAACTGAAACAGTAGCTTCCTTCATCTCCTGTAGTCAGCTGCAAACCTTAATTCAGATCGAGGGCACTGATGTTGGAGAAGCGAATTATTTCTGCCCATGAAGATCAAACTCACATGACCGAAGAAAAGAACCTAATAATTGAACAGTTTCTGGTTCAGGCAGGTCTGTCCCCCGGTGGTTCTTCAGACCACAAAAATCAACCTCCACTGTCCCACACCGCTCCTGCAGCAGCTCCATAGATGACGACCACTCCTCAGGGGGGATCAGCGCTGTTGTTTCTGAACATTCAGCCTTTGTGCAGTTTAATATTTTAACTTTGCTGCTATATTTTTCTTAATTATGTACTGAAATGTATTTCATGTTGAAGCTGTGCTGTGTTCAGCTCCAAGATATTGTTCAACATTTCTAGCTGGAAAAATGCTCTTTTCAGTCAGTAATAGCTGCAAAACTGTGGGGAGAAAATGAACCTCGTTGGTGTCTGTAAATGAGAGACGTTTTGAAACACAGTAAGTCTTTTATTATTTTTCCATCAAATATTGAAAATTCCATATATTAAAAACTGTAAATAGTTGGTAAAAGCCATGAAAGCAGGAATGTTATCAAAAACCAAATTTCATGGAACAGAAATAAAGCAAATAAAGTGACATTCACGGTGACCTCACAGACACAAAGTACCACGTGTAATGAGGCCAACACCACAAAGTTAAATACTTTGTACTGATATCAAATGTTATCAATGTGTTAAATTTGTCATGAGTCACTTTGACACTTTACTGCCATCACTTATGCACACATTTAGCTGCACTCCCACCCATAATGCATGCTGTGCATACTGTGTACAAATTGCAAATTTTGGCTACAAATGTATCAAATGTATACAGTGTTTTTGGTATCTATATATAGTTTTGATGTATATGTGCATTGAAGCATTTTTTAATGTATATAGTTTTTTTTTCTATTTTATTTTATTTCATCCTTCTCTGTACTTGAGCTGCTGTAATGTGCAAATTTCCCCATCATGGAATCATTAAAGTTTTATCTCATCTTATTTTTTCATCACTTCACTTCATTGAATGAATAAACAGCACGTTGTTGGACGTGGATTTCCTGGTTGCCTTTGAAACTGAAAGAACTGAAGAAACTGCTCAAGAATCAAATACATTTGACTTGTTACATCACATTCAGAGAGACAGAAGAAACTCTAACGATATATTTTTCAAATTATAGAACAGAATCATTTTTATCGTTGAAACACAAGTGCAACAAAATTTAGACCGGTGTCTCCGCCCATTAATGAAAGAAAACAAATAGTAAAAAATGATAAATAGACAATAATAATAATAATAGATAATAGATAATAGATAAGAAATGATGCTGCTGGCCGTCCTCCTCAGACGGGCCTTTCTGTGTGGAATTTGCATGTTCTCATGTCTGTGTGCCTTCCCGGCTTCCTCCCACAGTCCAAAGACATGCAGGCTGGGTTAATTGGCTCTAGGCATGATGAGCTGTCTGTTAGTCCTGTGACAGACTGATCTGTCGAGGGTGTACTCTGCCCCTCGCTCTATGACAGCTGGGATAGGCTCCAGTCCCCCTCAACCTGAACTGGATAAGCGGTAGAAAATCGATGGATGGGCTGCTGGTGGACTTTGAGGATGATAATAAGGACAGGCTGGTATAACTGGATTTTAAGAAATACTGATTAAAAACCACATCTGGACGTGTTCTTCTTAAAGGAAAAACAAACAAATGAGAAGTTATTGCCAGAAAAATAAGCTTCCAGTTAATTTATTGCTGACTTATGAAAATCATTTAGATGACAGTGTGAAAGAGTTTAACAAACATAAAGAGACAGTTATTGCCACTTTCCATATATCCTAAGGGGAAATCTTAGCCTTTGTTGTGATGACTGAGAGTTTCAGTCGACAACACAGATTATACACAAGGATGGGTCTGATGGTCTGGTCTCTGAGCCCATAGATAAGTGCACTCAGACATCTGGGAAGAATAAAAAGAAGCACATAAAAAACATTCTGGATGAGTAAAAACACTCGTCTTGAAACGGTTTTTGAGACGACTAAAATTAATGCATTGTTCACAGTTGAAGAGAGACTGAAGCCCAGCTGCACCAGGTGCAGCAGCAGTGTGTTACGAGCCTTCCGGGCTGAAGCTTTGTCTGTGGAGGCCGACCTGGCTGCCAATATAACACCTATATAGGAACAAGTGACTCCAGCAAAAGCTGACACAAACAGAAAGCAAGAGTAAGCTTTGTCATACTCATGAGATACAGGAGTGAGAAACATGAGGAGTGTGTTGCAAACGTATTTCTTTATCTGCAGACTCTGCAGCTCTTTAAAGGGAAATTCTAACAGCAACAGAACTCGAATGAGGATATTTACTGAACAAAAGGCCCAAATCAAAAGGATCGCCACCTCTGTGTTTCTGATGGTGACGATGTTAGCGTGCCTCAGTGGGTAACACACAGCTACATATCTCTCCAGAGACATCAACACCAGAGTGAGAGGAGAGATTTCATTGGTGAGATTAGCAAACATGACAAGAAGCCCACAGACAGGATAAGCTAACATTATTTTACAAACAGACATCATGTATAATATCTGGCTCACTGCCATCTGTAGAGTGTCTGCAAGAATGAGGTTATACAGGAGAATGTACCGGCAGGTTTCACGAAACACCGGTTTACTCCTCAAGGTGAATAACATGATGACATTAATGCAGAAGAAGATACAGCACGGAAATGTAGTCAGAGAGGAAAGCAAAACTCTTTCTAGGTTATCCAGTCCAACAGAAATGTTGGTCTGAGATTGAGTTGGATCAGACATTTCAAAAGAAGCAAATAAGAAATTAGATATGAACTCAGTGATGTCATCAGACCACAAGAGCACAATAAGTTTCTATCATTTTTTCAGCACACATTCAGGTTCAAAACACTAAGTCATCCGCAGTTATTTACCTGTGCAGGTAATTATTGGGCTGAAGTCTGTGCTGTCCTCTATGGAAGGAGCCTGCAGTCACATATATATCATCTCTGTGCTACGCTGAGCTCACGTGACTCAGTGACATGTCAGCTTGGTTAGCAGGTCAGTAGCAGATGATGTAATCTGATTTCATCATTGCTGAACACTCGCACTGTCAAACAAATTTGCATCATGGTCTCTCATTGGTTAGTTTATCCACAGGTCAGCAGGGCCTTTCTGCCATATAGTGGGTGCTCGCTGCTCCTAGTAATTAGGAGGGTTTAAATGTAGAGAACGGGATCTGTGCACCAGTCAAAAGTTGTAATTTACATACACTGGTAGACCTGAATGTAAAAGCCATGTATGGAGAGCAGTCAGTGAGGAAATCAAGAATGGGTAACAAAATTACGGACACAAGTTTAAGTAATCATAGAATACGTGAATCCTCGTGGACCCAAGGAATTTCAGATGAACAACGGACAGGTTAAGCTGTCAACCTCAAAAGGTACAATATACTGGGGAGAAGGTTGTAAAGATCCAGCCTTTAATGAAACAGCTTTTGAACATGAAACCGATTAAAGAGGAACTCATTTGGGAGCTGGATTCTCTGAATGACCAGCCCAGCATTTTTGTCATGGCAGCTCTTCCTAATAACTTCCTGTATTAAACTCAGGTGTTTATAGACAATCTTTATATGTTTTCAAGCATATTTGTCTTCCAAAAAGCCAAGGATGCTGGATCTTAGATAACTGACTCAAGAATATACATGTGTTTGTTTTCCCCATAATTTTTGTCCATACTAAAAACCAGAGTCAGGGATGCTGACAGAGATAAATTGGTGTGGATAAGTTCAAAATTAACGCCATAGAAAGAGATGTGCTCCTTGTCCTGTGGAAATGTTGTTAGTAAGTGTTGTTTATTTTGTTCTTTGTGGTATTTATTTTTCTACCTCCCTCGTATCCTCTGTATTTAGTTAGTCCTATGAGCTTCGTTTTTTGGTAACATTTTGGTATTTTCTGATTGGGTTCCTTATGTTTCCGTAACCTTTCTGGTGGGTGTCAGGTAAACAGGTTTTTTGTGAAGGAAGACACCTGAAACACTTTAATTAAAAAATTAAAAGGAGCCTGAGCTAGTGCTTGATGCAGAGAGATTTTGGCTAGATATAGTCGTGCTTGTCGCAACGCACAGCTTGGGTTCTGAAACCAGTCTCTGTTCGACTCTGGGGTGTCCTTGGTGAGAGGCAGCAAGCAGTGGTAGGTATACTCGTATCTCTCTAGCTTGCTGCCTGCACATTAGGATCCTCTCCAGTGGATGAGAGGGTTGCTTCCCTGCACCTTTGAGTGGGAGAACAGGTCCTGGCTGTCATTTGCACTTATGCACCAAAGGACAGTTCAGAGTACTTGGCCTTTTTGGGGCCCCTGAACAGGGGTCCATGCACGATACCCCATCTGGTGACCCCATTGTCATACTGGGGGACTTCAGTGCTCACATGGTCAATAACAGTGTGACCTGGAAGGGTGCAATTGGGAGGAGCAATCTGCCCAAACTGAACATGAATTGATGTTTTGTGTTGGACATTTGTGCTAACCACTGTTTGTCCAGAACTATCACCATATTTGTACATAGGAGTGTCCATAAGTGTACATGGCACCAGGACACCCTGGTTTAAATTCTTCACCTTTGCACGTCTCCATTTTATTCTTCCTCAGATTGTTCTCGTTCTGGTCATTTTGAAGTTGTTTTGCTGTTTTTAGTTAAGCGTTCTTTATTATGATTTTCCTTGTTCTCATAATGTTCTGGAGTTTCAGAGACACTGTGAGGACAGACCTTTGTATAGCTGGATATTAAAAATGCTGACAAAAGCCACAGCTATTCTCAAAAGGATAGAAACAAAAACAGCTTCATAAAAATAAGGTTCTGGTTGTGAAAGACAGAGTACAGTGTGATGAAGCTTAGCAAACATTCTGATGGTGATAATGTTAGCATCAAACACTTTTTTACTCCTCAGGATGGATAACATGATCACATTAATGCAGAAGAAGATGCAGCACGTTAATGTAGTCAGAGAAAAAAAAGCAAAACTCTTTCTAGGTTATCCAGAAATGTTGGTCTGAGATTGAGTTGGATCAGACATTTCAAAAGAAGCATATAAGAAATTAGATATGAACTCAGTGATGTCATTAGACCACAAGAGCACAATAAGTTTCTATCATTTTTTCAGCACACATTCAGGTTCAAAACCCCAAGCATGGGGGTGGAAACATCATACTTTGCGGGTGCTTTTCTGCAAAGGGGACAAGACAACTGCACCGTATTGAAGGGAGGATGGATGGGGTCATGTATTGTGAGATTTTGGCCAACAACCTCCTTCCCTCAGTAAGAGCATGGGTCGTGGTTGGGTCTTCCAGCATGACACACAGCCAGGGCAACTAAGGAGTGGCTCCGTAACAAGCATTTCAAAGTCCTGGAGTGGCCTAGCCAGTCTCCAGACCTGAACCCAAAAGAAAATCTTTGGAGGGCGCTGAAACTCAGTGTTGCCAAGCGACAACCCAGAAACCTGAAAGATCTGGAGAAGATCTGTTTGGAGGAGTGGGTCAAAATCCTGCTGCAGTGTGTGCAAACTTGGTCAAGAACTACAGGAAACATCTGACCTCTGTGACTACAAACAAAGGTTCCTGTACCAAATATTAAGTTCTGTTTTTCTATTGTATCAAATACTTATTTCATGCAATAAAATGCAAATTAATTATTTAAAAATCATACAATGTGATTTTCTGGATTTTTATTTTAGATTCTGTCTCTCACAGTTGAAATGTATCTACGATAAAAATGACAGACCTCTCCATTCTTAGTAGGTGGGAAAATTTGCAAAATCAGCAGAGTATCAAATAATTATTTTTCCCTCTGTATGTCTTTGAGATGGTTATGAATAATTTTTTCTCCAATGGTTAAAATTTAATTTGTGAAGAAATCCATGAAGTGAAAGGAATACTCGGCTCTACAGAGCTCTGACTCTTTGTCAGCCTGGCTACAGTGCTGAAAACAAACCTGGGGTTGTTCTTATTTTCTTCAATTAATGATGAGTAGTAAGATGTCCTAGCTTTACGGAGGGCTTTTTTTTATAGAGCAACAAACTCTTTTTCCAGGCTAAATGAGCATCTTCTAATTTAGTGAGACACCATTCCCTCTCCAACTTAAAAAACTATTGACGAGATAATCGACCTCACTGGGAGCAGAGTTTAGGTAGCTGCTCTGCACTGTGTTGGCACTGAAGAGCATAATAATGAAGGCATTAGATCCTTAAACTTAGTTACAGCACTTTCAGAAAGACTTCTGCTGTAATAAAACTTATTCCCCACTGCTGTGTAATCCATTAAAGTAAATGTAAAT
>JASGAU010407881.1:0-23730 GCA_030220045.1 Australoheros facetus
TCTCTGTATTATTGTAGGGTCTTTACCCACAATACAAAGCGCCTTGAGGCGACTGTTTGTTGTGATTTGGCGCTATATAAATAAAATTGAATTGAATGTCTGCAAATATTTCTCTGAATATTCTTTCCACAACAGTATGTTTCAGACCTGCAATCTCTCCTTTTCCTGCTTTCCTGAGTGGTTGGCTGCAAGTCTGTTCTTTACATCACTTCTACTTTCCCACGCTGTCAAACTTAACGCTGACATCATCACTCTAGTCCAATCACCTGCTTCCCCGCCTTCTCTGAACCAATTAGCTTCCGTTCTGTGTACTTTTAATCTCAGTGCTCTTCTGTCATTCTGCCTTTCACGCTCTCATTTGTGCGACCTCCCTCCTCCCCATCTCTGCCTCACCCTGGTCACTCAGCGCTCCATCCAAGCCTCCAGCTTCATCTTCATCACCGCATCATCAAAGGCTCGACTAAGATCTAAAAGCACTATAAATTACGTTTTACCAAAATGAATATTGCATGACTGAAAACATTTTGTTCAGACACCTTTGTGGTTTGACTGACATGAAAGACTGAAATCAGTAGTCATTTAAAATCAGGAAGTATTTTAGCCTTTAAAATCGTTCTTCTCTGTAATCTGCCAAAAAGTGATCCTAGTGAGAAAGAGATTGGTCAGAAGTTTGAGTTATCAGGGTTCCCTTTTTTATTTTTATTTTTTATTTTTTTAAATAAGGGCTTAACAAGTGCTGTTTTCAGTGATGGAAAGAGGTGCCAGACAGAAGTGTTACATTCCTAATGATAAGACTCTCAGTTATTATAGAGCTAAAAACATTTTTTTTAAGTTAGTGGGCAGACTGCTGAGGCACAGAGTAAATTAATTTAGGTGTTGCACTTTTTCTGTAAGGTGTCTTTGTTGATGGGGCAGCACTCTGGCATCTGCTGTGGGAGAGTTAGGATCAGGATTGGGCTCATCTCATGTCTCATACGGTCACTTAAATTTCTTTTCAAAGACTGCAGAGTCACCACACTTAGCGGTCGAGAGAAATCCAAGTGCAGAAAATAAGGTGTTATTTTGTTGATACAATTGAAAAATGATTTTCTTGCTTTGCAAATTGTATTTTTTGTGGGTGTGTAGTGTTAAAGTTTTCCTCATGTCTCAAGGATGTATTGTGTTTATTAATGATTATCTTATGCTTTACTTCTGCAATATTGTCCCTCGTGTGTGATATTTAGAGTTAAATATGTGTTATTTAAAGCAGTTAAACAGCAGCGGTCAGAATTCTCACTCAGCATCTCTGTGAGAAAACAAAATGCTTCTTCCTTCATATTACTATTCAGTTATTCATCCACTCCAAGTACTGCTTGCACACTGTTTCCTAGATAAGGGCTTTGTCACAGAACTACTGAGTGAACTACTGCCACGAAGAGCTTTTTTTTGTGACTTTTTGTGACTAACTGAACAGTAAGTTCACACACTATCACTGACTTTCTGTAAACCGTGCAAGTGGATATTCTTTCTTTCACAAATGTTTAGATTTTTGTTCCCAGGAGGCACAAAAAGCTTAAAAAAATATTAATTTGGTCTCGGAGAAGTTGCTGTAAACACACGAATAAGCAACTTACATGTTAAGTTAGTGCAGCAACATACCATAGTCGCCATGTGTGTTTTCCTACTTTAAACAATGTGGCCTGACCTGAACAGATCATAGCTGGAATCAGAGTTGGAGCTAATAAATCCTAAACCACAGGCACCATAACGGACGTTACTGCAGTGCAGAACAAGTAGAACAGATTGAGTTTGATTGGTAGAGCTGTGAAAATAAGGAGACAGCAGATGGCTGCACTGCATAGCAAAATTGCCATTGTTAATTTTTCCAGTATTGCTTTGATTTTTAGTAACCACTAATCTACTGCAGCCTATTGCTGGTTGCTGGTGTTAGCATTATCATTATGAGAAAGCCAGATGCAGATATAGCCTAATGCATATCACATTTTGCTTTACAGGCAGGATTGCTACCCAGTGGAATAACTCCAGTTATGGTGGTTATAGGTGTGGTTGCATTTCTGGAGAGGTGAATGTCAGGCTGCAGCAAAAAATGGCTAAGACGCAGCTATATCAGACACTGGCTGGCTGGTCACTGGTCAGTCATATAATGCCAGCAATGACTAAACTTACACTCATCAACTAACTGGACAAATTCACATCAAAAATTAACCAAAGCTTAACTCAGTAATTAAATCCACTTGTCTAACTTTGCGTAGGTCCTCCGTGTACCATGAAAACAACATTGACCCACAGCCCAGTCCACAGAGCTGTGGCCTCTGTGGACTGGGCTTGTACTAGAACAGTGAGATCTTGGCTTTGTTTCCTTTAGTAATTTCTCAGCTGTTTTTGAGGCGTAGCTAGACAGATTGTCATGCAGCTGCTGTCAGGAGGACTCTTGCCATGTTGGAGGGGTCTGCATGGTCCGCAGTGGTGTTGAGGTGGGTGGTATGTGTCAAAGTAAAATCCACATGAATTCCAGGGCCCAGGCTTTCACAGCCAAATACTGCATTGTAATGAGATTGAGAGTGAGTTATTCTCCTGCAGTCGATCACTGCAGACCGTGAACAGTCTTTAAAGCCGTATCTAAAAATTGGGCCAAAACTAAGCAAATGTTGTGTGACTGCTTGCACAGGCTGCGTTTCTCTCCTTTAAAATTAGAGCGGGTAAAAAGGTGAAGTGGATGGAGTCCTAAATCTTGTATTAAAAACATTTATTAAACAACCATGTTCTTTAATCTATAGAGGTTCCCCTCCTTCTGAAAATTTGGATTTGCTTCATTACTGACTCGGATCAGGTTCTTTTTCTCCTGCTCATGAGGCACACACTCACCCCCCCTCCGCAAAGGTGAAGAGGACATAAATTTCTTCTCTTGATCTGTGAGTGGTTTCAGAGGTAGAAGAAAGAAGTGCTCTGTAAATTCTGCTCCTCTCCTATTTACATTAGCGTGTCAGAGGTCCTCGCACTAATTTAGCTGGTTCCAGTGTTTCTGGGCGGGGAGTACATCACTCTAGTTTGGTTTAAGCATCCATTACCAAAGGCTGCTGGCCTTGAGGTTTAAAATTGTTTACACACTTGCCCAAACTTATCACAAGCCCTGAGCTTCTCCTCTCCCTGGAGTCCTTTAGAAGGCTTTTGAGGCCACTCTCACTTTCATCTGTGAATTCTCTGTGACCACTAACTTTCAACTACTAATTACACACACGGTGAACCGTAGGAATCGTATCATAATAGCCAGAGTGCTGTGACATCCTGCCTGTGGACATGTATTTATTTTTTCTGTGCCAAGAAAATAATGTTCCTGAAGTAAACGTCTACGTGTCTTTTTGACAGTTCTCGAAAATTTGCGTTTGTTCCAGGTTGTGTTGCTCTAACAGTCGAATATCAGCAGGTGGTTTGTGTCTGTGGATTAATGTTAGAGTTTGAATACTTTCATGTGCACCAGATTATTCACATTCTTTTGGTTTTTGATGAAATAATAAACGAGTGGTGAATGGATTCTGTTGGTCTTCAGTGCCCTAATTGGATGAGCCCTAATTGAGATCCTCTAACTTTTCCTCCACCACCACAGTACAAACAATTGATTTTTAATTTGTAAATAGGACTACATGGGTAAAGCAACTTAAAATCCTTTAAAATTGAAATTTAAAATTGGTATAAATTGCTCTTTTTGTGCATAATATTATGCTACTTGGCATTATTTACATTCATACGCCGCATATACTGGCAACCTGTCCAGGGTGTACCCCACCTTTTGCCCTGTGACAGCTGTGATAGGCTTCAGCTCCTTCAGACCCTGAATTGGATAAGTGGAAGAGGATGGATGAGTGGATATGCTGCATTCAACAACTATCTGTATTTCTTTTATCTGTACTATCCTTGTGGGGTGTTATAGTACAACACAATTTTGTGGGGGGCATTAGGGGGTGGTTAATCATATTAACCAGTGATCCAGTTTAGGGCATTGGGGTGGCTGGACAGGATATTTCTGTGGGATACCCCTGCATTTTCAGAATGGTCCTTTATCTTTCAATTTTTCACAACTTTTTTTAATGACTGAGCACCTGCAAAACCAATGGCATCGTTCTTTGTGTTAGCACTGAACACGTTAAGACATTACACTTAAAACATCACTCAGATCACTCTCAACATCAACATTTAACTCAGTAACATCACAATTGCTCCATTTAGTCACAGTCTTACTTGCTTGCCTGTCGACATTATTAATGTGTGTAAAATATATTCAAACCAGTTGCTCAGCCGATACTGATGCTATCAGCCTGCATCTCAGAGCTGAGAGGAAAACCATAGAAAGCACATATTTCGTACTGATGTTTTTAAGGTAAAAAGCCTTTTTCTGGCTTCCTAGCAGGCTAATGTATCCTTCGAAGTGGAATCGGTACAGGAAAAAGCATTATGAGATACTTATTTTTTCATAAAGTATAATATCAATAGTCTAACTCAATTAGGTTGTGCACAGACTTTAAAACCACCGTGGAAGGTGGTGCAGTGATGCACACCCATTTCCAAGCGCATCTTCTCTTTGAATCCATTTGAAAATCTCCCATAAGTTCTAAATCACAAATGGCCATCCAGGACTTATTTTGATGGCTTAGATTTCCAATATGTGATGCACTGAGTGCCTTGTCTGAATAGCTCTTATTTCTTGAGATGAGAAATTTACTCCAAGGTTCAGAATGAGGAGTGTGAGAGTGAGGGAGGGCCCATTTTGTAGGTCTCAGTGTGAGGTACTTGAACCTGAGTTCTTGAAATGAGTCGGTAATGGGGGCTGTGACTTCGCTTTCCTCCCCCAAAGTATGTGAAAGCCCACCGAAGATGCTATTTACTAACCCCACCTTACAGTAAAATGTTTTCACGAAGGCCTCGAAATGGAAACTTGATTGATAGCATGTGAAACCATCACTCTCAGATGTGCATTAAAGCTGACACTACAAACAATTGCTGCTGATTCTGTCAGAAAACGCAGGCCTCCTGGGAGAGGAAACCACATATAGAGTATGTGACAACTTAACAATAGTGCAAATTATGTGATGCTAATAAACCAAACTGACAGTTTCTCTCCAACAGCTGTGAAAAAAAAAGAAAGAAAGAAAAACCCTCTGCGCTTTGGATTGGGGCTCAGGAATCATGTTTTAATTGATGTGAGCACCAGCCACTAAGAAATGTCACAGAAACTTTTAATTAAGTCTAGCCTGTAATTAAAACAGGGGGGAAAGAGACACACGCCATTGGCAGCTGTAAGCTTGTCTGCCTCCGTGCCAGGGTCACTCTCAACCCACTTGATTATTGTTCAATTTGAAACCCGCGTTCAATGTCTCTCAGCTTGTCATTTCACATTAATCAACATGTGTTTTACAGGGAACAAAAGATAAAAGACTGAGTGACATGGAAATGAATAGTCTTCATATTCCCATGGCATTGGGGCTTCCAGTTTTGAATCGTTTGGTGATTAAATAAATGAATGTTATTTATAGAGCTTCAATACGCAGGTCAAATGTAGGCACAGACAAACTGCCGTCCTGATAACTTATTTTTATAGACTGAAGTTATTGTTGTATTTTTTTTTTTTTATATCTTAAAATCAGGAGAGGACAGAAATGTCATAAATGCTGGCTGTCTCATATGCACAATAGCTGTCTCTGATTATAACAGCCCCGTGCACCCTCAGTTGTGACTGAAAACAGTTTAAAAAAAACTCATGGAGTCAAGAAAATGGCAAAGTTCCTCTGACTTTCTCCAGAAACACTCTGGCCTACTTGGGGAATGGAAGATTAGTAGAAGACAGAACATCCCACATGGTCTTAGAGTGGTTTTCTTCCCCATTGCTGTGCCCACAACTTGGTAATTGTCTTTGCATCCAGGCTCTTAAGGGAAACGAGAGCAAAACCCTCTCCAGCCCATTGCTCTATTTGTCCCAACTTTCAATCGGATGAGGGAATAATGTTCTAAGCAGCCTCAATCTTTGGGCTTAAGAGAGAGTGATTGAAGTCCTGGTGGCTTAAAAGATGAGACAGACTGCTGAGTGCCTGCTGTTGTTTCTCATTCTGTCAGCATGTGATGTAAAGTCCCTTAAATTCATGTGCAACACAGAGCCAAAACAGTCCACTATTAACATTACGCATGTACTAATAATCATCTTCAAAATGTTTAAGGAAAGTGAGCCGCATCTGAACCAGAATTTAATAGGTTCTTACTTCACTGATACGCGAGCTCTCCACTGACTTTGATCACACTGGGCTAGTAATTTGCAGACAGTACCACTGACCCCCTCAGAGCGCAAACAGCAACATGCATGGCTGAACAATGAAGACAAAAACTGCAGATCCTCCAGTAACCAACAGAGACTGGCTCCAAAAGAAAGTCAGCTCTCACTGACTCCAACATTAAAATGCTCAACTTTAAAGCATTGAAAAGTATGTTTACAGCAGCTTACAAAAACCAGTTTGCGGCTCTGGATAGTTTCACCTCTCTCAATAATGTAACTCTACAGGGAATATGGACCATTGAAGAGGTTTGTGCTTCAGTTTTGGCGAGTAAAACTCCAGTATTTTATTAGTTTGTTACACAGCATAAATTATCAGATTAGTGTGTTTGTGTGTTATACTCTGGGGTTAAAGAGGGTCAGAATGATTCAGAAAGGCATCTAGATACTTGCTCAGCAGTAAGAAAGTAACAGCGTCCCACAGCCTGCTTACACACTCAACACAGCCTCCTTTTCCTGGTTCATGTTCATGGTGCAAATCTAAAGTTACAGCTGCGGTACTTCAACATCTAGCTGGCACTAGGGAAGCTGCGCTAGCATAAACAGCAAGCTTTGTTTAAGTGGCAACTTTTCAAGGAGCTCAACAAATATCACTAAACACAAACTTTTTCTACGCAGTTTGTCATTAAATGCTTCTGCTAGCTAATGCACAGTTATCCTGTTTCCCTCAGAGTGGGGAAAAAATAATAATATGGGAAACTCTCAGTGATGAAGATGTAAGAAATTGAAGGCAGGAGAGGAAAATGAGAGATTATTTTCAAAAAGAATTTTTAGCAAGTGCAATTTGATAAACTGGGAATTTAAATCTTGCATGCAATGTCCTAATTCAGCTCATAGTTTTTAAATCAGATATTAGATCTATACATGATGTGTTGCCGAATTATATTTTTGTGAAACATCTTGCAAACCAAACTGCAATATACTCATTTGTGTTATTCAAAGAAAATACTGCGCAGTTTAGTGCAGGCTAAACTGGTGATTGGTGCCGAGCAAGCAGTGATGTTCATGTTAGGTTACAACCCGGGTAGCAGACATCAGTTTATACTTAAGGTGATGATGCTGATTTCATTCACATTCATCTTTTATGCTAACTTTATATCATCTAGGGTTTGGAAATCAACTGTAAAGCTCATGCAGCTGCTTATGTCTTGTTGAATTCAGTTGGTTGAATTTACAGAGAGCAGCAAATACTGGAGTCAAAGCTTGTACACAAAAAAATCTACTGGAGCTCACAAAACAAATTATTATGTGACTTATTTCTAAGCATTTCTTTTCCCCACACAGCATGGCTACATCTGATTTTAGGGTCCCCCCCACCAGCCACACTTTACTTTAACCCCTGGTTGCACTGGTACAGTTATTAATGCAGCGTGTCAGAGAATCGTGGTTTTACTCAGACTGACTGCTGTCACTCTCGTACAGATTGACGGGTTAGGGTTTGCAAATAACAGACAGATTACCAACATGTTGCAATCAATCAGAGTCAGCCTGCACTGATGTGGACTTGACTCAGCTGGCTTCCATCTAGTTGTACTCTGGTTATTTTCCTACATAAAAGCAAAGTTGCAGATCACCAGTTTGCACACGGTCACAGTAGTTTTAGATGTTTCTCGGTCCCCAACCACTGTTTCCCTTAGTGTGGCTGCAGCATAATGCTGCTACATGACTGCCAGAATGTAGCTCGCCATCTCAGTTTTGAGTAATAATCAATCACAGCTTCTTTTCACGTTCCAAGTGACCAAAAAAAAATTGTTAATGGAAGTTTGAAACTACTAAAAGATGTTATTTTCTCTGGAAAGGGCCTTTTTTTTAATAAAAATCTTTTGGCCATGTGAAAAATATTGCAATTAGGAGGTAAGTGCATATGAACCAGCCAAAACAGTAGTTGATGCCTCTAAGAATATGCTTAGTTCATTTAGTTTTAAAACCAAGGCAAACTTTTGCTTTAATTTATTATTTAGAGTGGCATTACTTGTACCATTAAAGCAGAATAAGGAAGAAAAAAAGTGAAAACTAAAAGGGGTTTCTTTAAAAAAACATGTGCCTCCCTGAAGGCCAAGCATACCCCTCAGCTGGGAAAAAAAAAAGAAGCTGATCAGCAATTTAAAGAGTGTCTTGTTATCTAAAAGTCGTATATACACTATATTGCCAAAAGTAATCACTCACCATCCAAATCACTGAATTCAGGTGTTTCAGTCACTTCCACGGCCACAGGTGTATAAACCAAGCACCTAGTCATGCAGACTGCTTCTACAAACATTTGTGAAAGAATGGGTCGCTCTCAGGAGCTCAGTGAACTCCAGCGTGGTACCGTGATAGGATGATACCTGTCCAGTCCAGTCATGAAATTTCCTCAATATTAAATATTCCACAGTCAACTGTTAGTGGTATTATAAAAAAGTGGAAACCATTGGGAATGACAGTAACTCAGCCATGAAGTGGTCAGCTACGAAAAATGACAGAGCGGGGTCAGCAGATGCTGAGGCACATAGTTCACAGAGGTCACCAACTTTCTGCAGTCAATCGCTGCAGACCTCCAAAGTTCATGAGGCTTCAGATTAGCTCAAGAACAGTGTGTAGAGAGCTTCATGGACTGGGTTTCCGTGACCGAGCAGCTGCAACCAAGTCTTACGTCACCAAAACAATGCAAAGCATCAGATGCAGTGGTGTAAAACATGCTGCCACTGGACTCTAGAGCAGTGGAGACGTGTTCTCTGGAGTGATGAATCATGCTTCTCTGTCTGACAATCTGATGGATGAGTCTGGTTTTGGTGGTTGCCAGGGGAACGGTACTTGTCTGACTGCACTGTGCCAAGTGTAAAGTTTGGTGGAGGGGGGGTTATGGTGTGGGGTTGTTTTTCAGGAGTTGGGCTCGGCCCCTTAGTTCCTGTGAAGGGAACTCTTAATGCTTCAGCATTCCAAGACATTTTGGACAATTTCATGCTCCCAACTTTGTGGGAACAGTTTGGGGACGGCTCCTTGCTGTTCCAACATGAGTGCACACCAGTGCACAAAGAAGGACCATAAAAACATGGATGAGCGAGTTTGGAAGAACTTGAGTGGCCTGCACAGAGTCCTAACCTCAACCTGACAGAACACCTTTGGGATGAATTAGAGCAGAGAAGACAGTGAGCCAGGCTTTCTCATCCAACATCAGTGTCTGACCTCACAAATGTGCTTCTGGAAGAATGGTCAAAATTTCCATAAACACTCCTAAACCTTGTGGAAAGACTTCCCAGAAGAGTTAAAGGTGTTATAGCTGCAAAAGGTGAGTCAACATCATATTAAACCCTATGGATTAAGAATGGGATGTTACTCAGGTTCATATGCGTGTGAAGGCAGATGAGTAAATGCTTCTGCAAATATAGTATGCTACATATGCTATAGTACATATAATGTATCTTAATCTGATCAGAAACTACTTCATCTTGGATGAGGGAGAAAAAGGTCAGATAAAAATAAACTAAACAAGTTTTCACAGAATGTCTCCAAATTATAAGTCTGAGTTTACTGAAACAATAAATCTTAAAACATAATCAATTCTTAAAATATATACTAAATTATTATAATTTAGACAAGTGCATGAAACATTTTGACCTTTTACTTTTATTGTCTTGCAACTCAACTAATTAAAACAATGTAATTTATGGGAATAGAAAATCTAGGTAGGAATCTTGATATTTATCAGCTGCAGTGAATCGTGGGAGTATAATTATCACAGTAAGAAACAACGGAGTCAAAATTAAAATGTTGAGGGTGAAATTTTTTTGTTTTGTTTTTCCATTAAATTACAGTGTTCAAGTTTAACAAGTAATTACTGTATTTCTCCACTGGCTTAGCGTGTGTGCATGCTAACATTTGCTAGTTTGCAATTTGATTGCCATGACTAAACTGTATATGCAGCCATGGTTGGCTTAGGTTTTGTTATGTACTGTAAGTAATGACATGCTGTCATATGTCCAACATGTCCTTCAATCCAAACGACAAAATCAGTTGTTTGTTCCAAAATTACCGTTACGAGATTTATGTATTTCTTCAGGATTTGCTGAAGAAAACCGAACACGTTATTCTGCTAGAGGCCGCTTAATTTCATTTTCATCTTCATTTTTGTTATTGGCTGTAACACGTGCCTGCAGAAACAACCTATGAGGTCATTAAAGGAGGACAGGCTGCATATCTGAGGTTGCATTTAAATAATTTTAGAGCCTGCGGGATATATTTATTATATCCTGATACATAAAACCATAAAACTGATCCAGGATGCACTCTCTTTTTCACACAATGGTGAAGGTAAGACTCACTTCTTGGAGGTTGCCAGCTAAGACCGCAGCACAGATTCCACTGTGGGCCTCGGTTAGCCCTTACTCGTTTTATGTGAATGGCACGGTGTAAATGAACCTTCACTGTTCTAATGGGTGAAGAACTGAGGGCATCGAGACAAATGATTATGGACACTGTAGGCTACACAAAGAGGGCAGCTTCTATTTCCTGTATCTCACGAGGACAGTATCAGGCCTGACTTTGACACCTCTCCTGATTCTACAAATGTCCGCTTCTGGCAACCATCAAACAGCATCCCCACCCGCTACCAACCCATCCCAAAGCAATCTCTCTGGCTCGCTCTGCCTTCTGATGACCACAGCTGCCAATGAATTTTTGCCTTTTTCTTAAAAGATCTCCCACGGATGATGTGTGGTCATCTGCTTTGGTCCTGGCCATTTTCGTTCTTCTAACTCTGTGTAGCTGCCGCAAAACAACCTGATCAGCACTCTCTGCAATTACTGAATAGACTGAGGAAGCAGTGCCTTGATTTAGTAGACTGTGGGGACTGTCATTTTCTATTATCTTTGGGCCCGTGATGATTTATGCCCCATGTGCACGAATGCACATGTGCTCGGGTCCCTTTCTCTCACACACACTTTCTCTTCTTCCCCTTTCCTTCCTGTCTGTCTTTACCTCTCGCCTTCTCTTTCTCCACATGCTAATATCTCATCTTTTCTCCTGAGCAGGGCCCCCTGACCAGAAAGTCCACAATACCAGATGTCTGCACAAACTAAGCAGGAGGAAGTCCTGGCTACATGATATGAAGATGAAAGCAAAGATGGTGTTCAGTAGCCCTCGCGCTGTGCTGCAAATAAACAAGAGATGGAGAACTGGAACATAAAAGTGTGTGTGTGCATGCCTTTTCTCAAAGGCAAAGCAAATAATTTCACCAGTGATTGTTCCATATATGGTTACATACAGTACAGAGGGGACCCCAGTGTGTTAGCTACTCAGTATCACACAGCCTGCAACAATGGCAAGCTGTTCACCATTGCCCTGAGGAACGGAGCATGTGCCGCACTCTATAATAAATCACATTTTCTGTTCTGTAATTAAAGTATCTAAATACACACAGCTAAAAACAACAGAACGCCCAGGGAAGGGCATATTATGTTAATATTCATCACCACATAGCTGCACAGTGTCAAATTAAATGACAAATATATGAACCTACAATCATAGTGGCCTAAATACATAGTGTGCACTGCTTCCCAGTATGGAGAGGAGTGCTGTAGAAAGACATGGAGCAAAATTTAGCCAAAGCTGTTGACACACTAAAGCCCTACAGTAGCCACAAGACCTTCCTTCTTGCTTTCCCCCCAACTCGACCCAGCAGGCCGTGCTGTTCCAGTAATTGAGTGAGTAATGGACTTATTCCACTGAGTGGTTCTCTGGGTGTACTCAGTACTGGGATGTAAATCCTGTGGCAAATGGCAGATTAGAGGGAAAGAACTTAGGGGAAATAAATAAAAGCAAAGCAAAGAAAAAAAAAAAGTACATGAACAAAAGAAAATCCATAGTTCAATTATTCCCACGCAGTAAATTCAGCGGAGGCCTCAGCTTGAGGCGTTTTCATCAGCCTTCTGCTCAATTCTAAAAAGTCCAGTGTTCCTTCTGTTTTAGGTGGTTTTCTCATAGTCCTGCAGCATGACTCCAGGGCTTGTATTCAGAATACTTTCTCTGCCTTCACATTTCTCCCCGTCTCCCATACCCACCTCTTATTTGTCCCTCTGTCCAGACACAGTGTTCTCCATAGAGCCAGGCCCAACACTGGACTCCAGCCACACATTCCACCGGTGGGATACACTGATCGGAATAATCCCTTTTCTCCAAACGCACCATGAAGCCTAGATCCTCTAACAATTAGCTTGTACAATAAACCCATTATCCATAAATCCATCTGAGGTCTCAGCTCGCTCCCATCTTCAACGCAACACAGCCTTTTGGTTTCCTGTTACTATTAACCAACAACACATTGAGGTTTGCATCTGGATTACCACACATGCTAATGACTTCACTCTATTATGCCTCATCATTTCTCTCTATCTGCCTGCATCTCTTTCATCTCAGTAGGATTCGATATCTCCATTATTCTCTTCTCCGTCTCTCTTTCTTCCTCGCCACCTCTCGTTCCGACTGCACAGCGACCACCCTGCTTAAACAGCGGGCCCGCTGTATGCACACTTCACTTGGATCGACTGAAATAATCCCTTTCCTCAAAACACACCATTCTGGCCAGATCCCCTCACAATTAACAGCCCACGGCCAGATAGCCTATAGTGAAAATAAGCAGCCTCGAGTCAAAACAAACACATGCGGGCAAAGACTGCAGAAACCCACAGCAAGTCGCCAAGTGAAATATTTTTGGATGCCTTGTCATGCTGATGCTACAATGAGGATGGTAGCAGTGATCTCATTTGCTAAATATTGTTTTTGCCATGTAGGTTGCCGGCTCTTTTTCCCCTTGTTCTGCACACACAAGCGGGGTGTATTCTTTGCGCCAGGGCTATAAATTAATGTTTTTTTCTTTTTTTTGTGGGAGCCTGTTGCTAGGGGCTGGAAAGGGTGGAGGAGTGAGGAAAGGGGAAGGAGGGGGTAGTGGCCGGGGGCCAATTAAAATACAGATGTCTGACTGTCGGTGTAATTCCATTCAGCCATGATTTACATTTAGAACAGTCACCCAAGGCCTGCCACTCTACGCTCACACAGGAAATCGAAGCTGACTCCAACCTAATGAGAAAAGTGAACCTCCCGAACTTTTACGAGACTCTCGTCTGAAAGGAGCCTCGCAACTTTGGCCGTAATATGAAAGCCCTTTCAGCTAATCACCCATTGACAGGGGAGACCGGTGCATTAGGAGCTCAGAAACCAATTTCACTTTGTGCTGCTGGTGTGAAAAATGCATGGCGGGAAAGTTGCCCTTTGTTAATACTCTAGTTTGGCAGCCTCTCCCAAGGATAATCTCTGTCAAATAGTTTACCTCATTTGGAGAAACATGCTCGAGAATGAATGTACTTATCTCAGGATAAAGGATTTTATTAAGTTGAATGAACAAAATATCTTGTTTTTTAAGCTTTTATCAAAAACTGCAGCATTAGCATAGCTGGAACGATAGTGTGCAGTTTAAAATCATCTCCGGTTCTTTGCTGCAACAATATTAAAAGAATGATTTGATGGGGGCAAACCTGCACAGAAGCCTGACAACACAGTATGGCCAAAAGGTTTGTGGAAGCAGGTGACGAGGACACGCAGTATGAAAAATGGACGTGGCTACGGTGGCGTCACCCACTGTGACCGTTTGTGAAGTTCTGTTTTGAAACCTAGAGATGAGTGTCAACATCTTTGTGTTTTAGTAGTGTAACTATATGACTATGATTTACAAAATGCATCCATCTATTCAACATGACCTAAAATGAGTAACTAATGCCATAAACCTATCAAGAAAGTGTTTACAGAGGTCAAGTTACAAAGTCTTTTTCTCATAGACTTCTACAGGACTGGAAGTCTTCTTGTAACCACAGGTATCACCCCCTGCTGGCCATTAAATAGAGTGCAGATTTAAGGCACTTCAGCATTAGCTTCACTTGTTACACCCAGATGTTTTGTCCATCTTTTATACTGTCTTTATTTTTTTTTAATTAAGGAAATTTGCTTCAAAAGGTCACTAAAAGTGACTGTTAGCACTAATTCAACAAAGTCATAGTAGTTTATATTTTAATGGCAGCTGAGGAGAAGTGTTGTCATTTGGAGAAATACATAAGTTTATCTTGTTGTGAATTCATTGAAAAAATGAAGACCTCTAACTGAACCTACTAGCTGGTCAGGTGGACTTAGCAGCACCTTTCAGGCTTTTTAATTAACAGTATTTGTTGGCTGAAGACTCTCTAGTGTTATGTGCTGCCATTATACATCTGGGTATTACTAAGTCTATCTATCTATCTATCTGTCTATCTGTCTATCTATCTATCTGTCTATCTATCTATCTATCTATCTATCTATCTATCTATCTATCTATCTATCTGCTAAGCTAGGCTGTAGCTAGCTGTACATATTCAAACTACAGATATGAGAGTGGTCTCAAACTTCTCATCTAGCTTTCAGGAAGTGCAGTAGGCTTTTTTATTGTTGGCCAACTGGGATTTATGATATTTTGATACTTGTTTGGTTGAGCAGCATATTCTCCATGATCTGATGCCATTTTTATGACCGCAGGAAGTAAAAAGCTAATTTTGGGCTATAAAACTACTAACATCATCACCACAAAAGTCCTTTTCTGCCGATGCAGATTATCGTTGTCTGACAGAAGCCCTGAAAGTCTTCCTCAACCAAAGCAGTCTGAGAGCCTCTGCAGTCTCAGTTAGCCGCTTGTTGGCAAACACTTTCTCTGGGACACGTAAAAGTTTCATGAGTGCGGTATTTACTTTGCTGCTTGATGTTTTGAAATGTCTAAAGATTGTGTTAACCTCAGACCTTACTTCATGCAACAAAAAAACCCATTCGAAGAACCCAATTATGTTGAGATGAAGAGTAAAAGGTTGCTAGCTCATTTCAGCATTTTAGGATTCGTTCCTGCGGCACTCCATTAAGAGATTTTTTGAAACTCAATGCAGACACACACAAGCTAGTTCCCAAAAGCAAAAGCTGCTTCTACACAGTGTCACAATAGGATTCGATGTGAATACTTGCAGAGCACAAAAACGTAGATCTAAGTCATTAAAGTGGAGTGACCGTTTGACTTTCATAGTCACTTACTCAGTGTCCATTTAGTCGAAACAAGGCTACATAAAACACTGTGCCGTGTTTGTCAGTGACGATAATCATGTATATGGAAGGGACTAGGTTATGTTCTGTCCATAGCCATAACTCATGATTTTCTTTACCGTCTGCTGGCTTACATCGGTGCTTTACTGTAATATCCATATCTGACAGATCCCCTGAAACACTTCCTCAGCCAAAGCAGTCTGATAGTTTACACCCAAATCAGCTTTCTCCCCTTTGATTCACATTTTATAAGGAAAGGTCAGCATAGCAGTGATTTATGATACATTCTCCTGTAAATTCAACAAGGTAATCCATCAGTGTGAAACAAAAAACAAAACAGAAAGCTCCATAATAAGCCTTTGCCTCCTCAGAGCCTGTGAGCGAACATACAAAAAGAGCATTTTTATGTACAAGATTGAGAAACTGGTTTGAAAATCAACAAATGTTTAAGAAAACGTTTTAATCCAGGAACACAGAAGACAAAGAGAAGCCTGGCTGTTTTTAAGGAGACTGGTCGCTTTGTTTCGGGCAGATGTTTCTTAACTTTAGAGCGCCCTCTTAGCTCTATTAAAAGTACCAATTTAATGCATGACCACTGCCACAAATGTAGGTGTTGCCCAGACATTCGTCTGTAGCTCATCCAGCTCTAATAAACAGGATACTCCTCTCGGACAATGCAGGCAGGAAGCAGCCTCCTGCACACTTGTCCCTTAAGAGATGATCTGGGGCATGTTGGCATTTTACTACTTGTCATGGTCAAGATGTGCAAGCTAAGCTAAAAAAACAGAGGAAACACTCAGTGCAGTCGGAATTCCAATCTTGCCTTCAAACAATGCCTTCGACCTAACCTCGGGTGTAAATCATCCAAGGCTTTGACATGATGGAGAGAACAAAGGGGGGAGACCTTAAGTGTTTTTTTCTTTTTTTCGTCATTGTCAGGGGAGGAAACCTGAATTTGCCTGCCAAGTCTATACGCTTGTAAAAGAATCAATGAGGGGAACTATAAAAACAGGATAAGTTTTGGATATTTTTTTCTTCCAGAGCCTCTTCACTGCAAACATGAAGAAATTACCTCTTGTAAGATTTTTCCCTGCGTTGCAAATTCCTGCATGTGGGCGGCTTGTGGGATTAATGCAGAGCGGTGACTTGTCTTATTGATCAATAAGGAGCCCGGCTTTGTGGAGCAAGGCCAATCTCTGAACATAATATGACCCATTGGATGGAAGAACCGAGCCCCGCTTTGGCACTTTATCCCACATCTGAGCCCTCGAGCCTGGGCCCTTTTCCCGCTTTCTACTTTCCCTGCGCCAGGCTGCGCAGCGTGTGGTGCCGAAGACAGACAGTGACAGCGGTGGGAATGGGCGGCAGGGAGGCACTTCTGAGGCGGGCCTCTTCTCTAATAAAAGGGGCGATCAAACATGCTCTTTGCCTGTGAAAGAAAATATTATTGTAGAGAACAGCAGAACGGGGTGATGTAGGAGCGTAAGAGCATGTTTCGTGCCAGTTTGGTCTTCCAGTGCGAGCGCTCTGATTTGGTTTCAGGGATCATTGCCGGAAATTGAAAACAAATGTGCAGCTTTTGATGCGCCACCGCTCATGTATCTTTTTCTGCTTTTAATTCAGCTCTTCTTGCACTCTCTCGTTGCTTTCCTGGCTATTCTCAAAACTTGCCTTCCTCGTCCAAGCAGAAGCAGCAAAACACTCTTCCTCCGTACAGAAAGGCTTTCGTCTCAGTCGGCACATGCAAACAAACAGAAAAACCATGGAAACAAAGAATTTCCCCCCCTCTTGGGATTTGCTAATAGGAAGTGCATGATTGGTGGAATTACAGTATAAATTTCCTGTTGGCATACTTCATTATGACGGCTCAGGCAAGTAGCTTGAATTTAATTTAAAGTTATCCTCATTGACAACTGGAGCTCAGACTTGTGGCAGAAACACCTTTTCTAGGGTGCTTTCCTGTTTTTTTTTTGTGCATATGTCAGGGTTACTTATACAAACACACACACAATCATATATGCACACACAAAGTAAACCCAGCTGATTCAGCAGGATGGCGGTGATGAGGCATTCTCTGAGGCAGGGAGGGACACGTGTTTTTTGTGGGGCGCTGACTGGCGTTCGGCGCACAGCGGGATGACATCATCCCTGGGGCACTAATGATTGGGTGACCTCCTCCCGCTGGCAATGCCGCCTGGCGTGCAGATGCACAGCAGACTGTTTCCTTGCACATTCTCCTCTGTGAGACTACTGTACTTACTTTATCGGCATTAACTGGAGGCCTGGGCTCGGGAAAACCCGACACAGCCGGGCCAAGTAGCGCTCTGCATAAGACTGTATTATCTCTGCAATCTGAATCCAATTAACAGCAAACCCACTCAGAGTTCAAGCGCCAGAAGGGGACAGGGAGGGAGGGAGGGTGTGTGTGTATGTGTGTGAGGGGAGGGGAGGGGAGGGGATGCGGCGCTGGAAATATCTGGGGAGATGAAACAGCGGGAGAGAAACAAATCACACCATCTTTCAGGGTTTTATTGAGAATTCTCTTGCTCCTTTTGTGACATTCAACAATAGCATTGTTCTCTGAGAAGGGGAAGGCAGCGAACATCACCTTTATCTGCTGAATACACAATTCCCCAGCAGCACCAAGACGGCATAGAAGAGCCCTCCATCTACCCTTTTTTTTATTTAATCTCATTTCTCAGTCACGTAGGGTCACTCGAGTAGCAGACTCACTTCTCGCTTGATGCCTGGGAAATGAAAACAAAGACATGTTTGCATGCATGTTTTTTTTTTTCTCCCTCTCTTCCTTCATCCTCTGTTGATGCAAGGACGCAGTCATCACACACAGAAGACACTGGAAAGATGAGGCAGTGACAGCCAGGGCTCGACTGTGCTGCAGGAGGATATGGTAATGTGAACCAAATGAGTCTCATACCCATGGTGAGTGGCCCTTGAGACAGATCCCTTCCTATGAAAAGGGTGTTGAAACATACGGTAATTGCTTTCAGTGTCGTTTGGCAGCGGCGCACCTCCTGACTTCAGGAGCTTTTTATAGACAGGGTAATTCTCCATTATTCTGCCAACGATACATTTCAAACGAGAGGGGAGAGGATGGAGGGGAAAACCGGGGCGACGACGCACACCTAAAAACTTGAGAAGTGATAAAAACAAAATGGGAAAAATAAAGGGGGTGGGGGGGTTTTCCAGTGGAAATAATTCATGTGCTAGTTTAATGACCGCACAGAGCGGCATTGTGACTTCAGGCTTTTATTTTTTCCATTCTGTTCATACCTAATAAATAATTTTGCAACTGAAGTAAAAGCACCGCCAATTACAAGTTGCAAGGTGCTACGGTAACAAACAGAGATAAATAAAACAGACTGGGCAGCCTTTGGTCTTCCAGCTCTAAATTATTAAGGAAACAGCAGATGGCGAGTTCAGCAAATGAACAAGTTTCATTTGGCCGGCTTTGAGCTCAGTTTTTTGTCTTTTCTGCGTCTTCAACATATCTGAGACTTCCGGCACCGACTGCCCTCAGACGGTGTCAGTCTCCTTCTCACGGCAAGCTGATTTGTGGTGAGATTTTTTGACACAAAATAGCCGCCACGACTCACCCACGCTGACAGACAGGTTGCTGACGTATGAAGTGCCTCCACTCCCACCACATGTCTGCGTCTTCATTCTCAGATGCTTCACCTTGTAAAGATTACCTTTATGGTTCCAGTCATGAGGCAGACATCTACTGAAGAATGTCAAAGTTAGCATGACATGTCATTGCTGCTTGGGGGGGGGGGTCTTCACACACATCATAAGTTTTTGGTTTGGTTCTGGGTATCACGGTAGACATTTTTACCTTGAAGTGATGTGAATTTGCAGTACTGAAGCAGCTCGTTTTGAAGCCACTCTATGAGAAATTTCACTGTTTAATTATGATCTAGAAAACTAGATCTGCTAGCATGAAGCTGCTTTTTTACAGAGGATAATGGTTTCCTGCAGTTACAAAGTTTAATGGTACAGAATATTCTGTAGTATAACTCTTTTCAGCTGTTCGGTTGTCATATACTCTAATTTTAGTGTTCCTGTTGTAATCTACATAAACAGAACAAACAGAGGAAGCATCAAACAGCCACAACAAAGTCTAAATACAAATGAAATCAGAAATAACTGAAAATAAGCACTGAAATAACCATCACTGTGCTTTGAAAAGAGTCTTTTTGCTCGCTAAAGGAAAAAAATGGTATTATATTGTGAAAAAACACAAAAGAGGCAAAACCAAAAATACAGTAGCTTCCTGTTATATTTTTTCTACAATGGCAGCGTTTACAGCATTCAACTTTATTCACAAAGAGTGGTGTATGACTGTACAAAAGGTCTGCAGTCTGTCTCCTCTGCGGTATGTCTGCTGATTCAATAATATATATATATATATTTTTTTTTTTTACAGCTATACACAGAGATATGTAACAAGTGAGATTTAAGTGAAAACATTATTTTATTTTATTTATTTAAACCTTTATTTAACCAGGCAGACAGGTTAAGAACATCTTCTTATTTGCAACTGTGGCATAAAGCTGCCGATCTCCTGTTAGGTGCCCTGAACCAAACTGTATATTAATTAAAAAAAAATAGCCAACAGTTTATATGCAACTTGATACACAGCAGAGGGGCTGCTCCCAGTTAAAATAAAATAAAAATAAAATCACATAGATGTCAGATAAGTTTTATGTTTAATTTGGGGGGCGGGGGTGTCAAAGGAAAAAAAAAGAGGGTTACAGAAATAAACGACAAACAGGCAAAAGTAGAGCTGATCAAAGCTAAAATGGTGCTTCTTTAATTCATTTTCTGCATTAAATGAAACACTGTTGATAAGGATTAATACAGCTACTATGAGCTATTGATCAGCAATGTAAGAAGCTCAGTGAGGCTGTTCCTTGTGCTAAATGCTCATGCGAGTATGCTGATTACCAGTAACAATTCTAACACTCATGTTTAGCATATACTGTAAACCCAGATTTTGATTCCACTTAAAAATACTGAGTTCATATTACTTAAAATTACCTAGAATGTGAACATTACTTGTTAATGCTGAGTAGACTGTACTTTTTGATGGTCTGTCTTATTGTAATCATGTGTTTGAGTTCAAACAACTTAATATCATCAAGTTTTGCACCTGCTAAAAATCTAGTTTATACCAGTTTAAACAGACAGGATTAATGAGCAGCAGCATGGTGGCGTGGCGTTAGCACTGCTGCCTTACAGGTAGAATGCCATCTAGAGGGTCTGGGTTCAAGTCCTCCTTGGCTGTGTGGAGTTTGAAATAGCAGATATTTGGTCCTTTTGTTTGGTTTTTGTTCACAACTCTCTCTCGTACAGTTTTTTATTGTTCCATGGACAAATGTTATTTGTAAATGTTATGTACCAGCATTCAGCAGGGCTGAGGTTTATCACGTTTGTTTGTTTATCAAATTTAAACAGTGCACAGTTCAACACTGTAAAAAATGTTTTCACCGGGCAGCATGGTGGCGTGGTGGTTAGCACTGCTGCCTCACAGCTAGCATAGTGCTCTAGTCTGGGTTCGATTCCACCTTGGGCCTCTTGCTGTGTGGAGTTTGTATGTTCTCCCTCTGTCTGTATGGGTCTTCCTTCCACAATCCAAAAACATGCAATTACTGGGGTTAGATTAATTGGTCACTGTAAATTGCCCACAGGTGTGAATGATTGTCTGTCTCTCTGTGTCAGCCCTGCAACAGGCTGGTGAGCTGTACAGGGCGTACCCTGCATCTTACTGCCTTGTCAGCTGGGATAGGCTCCAGCCCCCACCCCACCCCACAACCATGAAGAGGATAGGGGAATTGATTGATCAAATGACATTTTATTTTTTCATGAACTATAAAAGATAAGTTTGGTCAATTAGAACATACATTTAGTTCAATTGGAAATGGAGTAGTGCTTACTTAACAGGCTGAGTCAAATAAATGGGTGTGATTGCTTAAACTAAGTATCTTCAGTTACTGAACTTCTGTTATTAGTATGTTCAACTTAGATCTTTCATTCCATTCCAAAATGTCTCGAGTACACTGAACATAGTCCGCTGCACTTATTCAACTGTTTCATTACTTAAAAAATTTAAGGCAACGAGTTACCTTGGTTTTTTTAAAGTAGATTCAACTTATCTGGGTTTACAGAGTACTCGTTACACCTAAATATGAGGAACCTTACATTTACCATGAGCATGCTTGTGTTTGTGAGGTATATATTTATCACACTGATTTATTGTTATCCTGCTAAAATGTTAAAAAGTTAAAAGAAAGCATAATAGTGGAAAGAAATCTCTTTTTTCTTCTTTTGTTTTTACAAGGACTTGGCCATGCACCAACATTTTTGGCAAATTTACCGTTTGAAAAGTCAGAGGCTCACCAAAGCTGCTACCGCTGAATCCTGAGGGACAAAGAATGCCGGCGCCAAATTTAACAGAAATCCATCCAATATGCTAGAAAAATGTCAGCCTCACAGAGGTGCTAAAGGGAAAACTGAAGGGATCACCAGCAGACCATGTGTGTCTCTACCAAATTTAATAGCAGTCTGACCAGTATTTGTGCAGATTTTTCAGTGTGGACCAAAGCATATTTACTATCCCTGGAGCCACGTCGCTAGTATGGCTACAAATGTAACAGAACAACACAAATACATCAATCTGACTAAAATATCCTGAAAACCAAGGTGATATTTTGTCAACAACAGATTTTCAAGGCTCTTCTGTGGGACTGCAAATGTTTTGTCACCAAGCTTAGGTTACCCAACGTGCATTGTGTATAAAAATGTAGCTAAATATAGATTAACAGTCTACACGCCAGTAATGAATCTGCCTGTTTTTAATTGTGTACACTTTTGAATTTTAATTGGCTAAAATACCAACCTCCCTGGAGTAATTTGGGAATCTGTTTTGTCCCTGGAACTACAACTGTGTCCCAGCCCAGCATCCGGCAGAAAAACACTGCATTAGATAATCGCAGCGCATCTATTAAAGCCAAATGTGTCGACAGAGCCGATGGTGGGGATAACTAAAGGCTAATTCCACCTGAATGTCTCTGGGGTTTTTTTGTTTGTTTGTTTTTTAAAGGCAGTTTGAAAATAAGACAGCCCTTAAAAGCAACAAAAAAAAAAAAATTACATTACAGCAGATGTCAGCAAATGTCAGTGCTTCGAGTGCATTGCAGGCCTAAGGCTGTGCTTTTAGACTGTCCTTCTGGCGAGCTGAAAGCAGAGACAGACGGTAACTCCTTTTTGCTTGCCGTGATATTACATATTCCCTTTCTTTGCTGCCAAATATTAGGCTGGAAATGATGGAATATTAGAAATGGTTTTTAAACATTTTTCTATGCTGGCCCTGGTTGCTTGTCTCACACTTGTTAAGACTTCCATAAGGGTACAAAGATGTAAGCAGAATACTGCAAGAGAAGTGGAACAGTGTTTGTCAGAGAGATTAAGTTAACATAAACAAGGAAAATCGTGTGAGTGAGAAGCAGCTCACCAACGATTTGGCTGCCGGCTGACATGTAAAGTTGACCAGACCGAGCCATTGCATGGCATTCAGTGAAGAAAGTAAATCTTGCTGGCTCATAGGATTTGACACTGATCCAGGTAAGAAGATGCCAAACTTTCAAAACACAGCAATCCAAACAGCTTTAAAACGTAAGAAGAAAACCACTGTTAAAACTCAAACTTCCTGACAGCTTATGGAAGAAATGACTCACCAGAGTGGGCTGCTTTTCTGCTCTTTTTTTTTTTTAACATATATATAAACAACTTCGGGTATCTACCTTAAACTCTAAAGTTACTAATAGTGAGACAAATCAAATCTAAAGTAGAACATGTTATCGCCATAAATTTCGAAGCCCATGTTCATAAAGACCTGACGACCTCGATATATTCCAGCACTTCTCAGAACTTCCATCACAGCTCTGCTATCTCTGCCACAGTTTATTGCTCCCAGATGCTATAAAACTCTGCAGCCCTGTTGTCAGCCAAGGTGACGATGGAAATCGCACGACGGCTCCATTCGCTGTGACAGTCAGTCAGATCTCGCGTACAGTATCATAAACATGCTCTTATCGGGGCAAGCTGCTGACGGCCTCATTCAGAGCGCGTCAGCCGCGTCTCCACTTCACACACACTTTTTCATGCATGCCAGGCATTCTGTTATTGCTCCTGCTGTTTGAAAAATGACATGCCTGTATTTGTTTTTGCATTTTATATATAATGTGTGTGCATGGAGATTGGCATGCATGCAAAGAGCTGTGTGTGTGTGTGTGTGTGTGTGTGTGTGTGTG
>JASGAU010407882.1:2769-26250 GCA_030220045.1 Australoheros facetus
GCCAAGCTTATATTTCATTGAGAAAAAGCCAAGTGTTTATGCACACAAACAAAGTGAATAGTGAACAGATGTGCAGCACACCTGTGATCAAACAACTTCTTTTCCATTCATTGACAGCGGATACAAAAAGGATCAGAAGGAGGCACTTTTCCAGGGCCGATTTCACTCTGGAGTATAACCATTCAAATCACATCAATCTGGAAATCTCAAAGCCCGACAATGAACAGAGCTTCATGAAAGACATTGCATTGCAAAGTCAAAGACAGTACACACTCTGTCAGTTCTAGGCACCTAGTCATATAAGGACATCATAATTTTTTTTCCTGATAGTCCTTACCAGAGCTTAAAATGAGGTAAATACACATGATATATATTACACTGAGTAATTATTTATTTCTCAAAAACTAAGCTAAAATGTTGAAGCAGTGTGTGAAAACCTAAATACACCCTATGATTCAGTAGCTTGCAGAACCACCTAGAACAGCAATAACTCTAAGCAATCATTTCCAGTGTAACTTTATCAGCCTCTCATATTGTTTTTGAGAAATGTCTTCTTTACAAAGTTGCTTCAGTTCACCGAGGTGTTGATGCACAACTCTCTTAGAGTCCCACCACAGCATTTTAATGAGGTTGAGGTCCAAACTTTGGCCCAGTGCAGCATCTTCTTCTTCATTTCATTTTCAGACGTTCTGTTGTAGATTTGCTGCTGTGCTTGGGATCACTGTCCTGTTGCAGTAAGCTTTAGCTGTCAGACAGACGGTCTCACATTGACTCTAGAATACTTTGGTATCCAGAGGAATTTGTGGTTAACTCAGTGACTGCAAGGTGTCCAGGTGCTGTGGCTGCAAAACGAGTTTGTGCTGATGTGCTGCTTTTGGTTGTCTGCATACATGGTGCTGTGCATTATGGCCTCTTCGGTCTTGTCTGTCCAAAGGACATTTTTCCATAGTACTGTCTCTACTATGCGTACATTTTTAACTGCATCTGTACTTTAACTGTATCTAATTAGAAGTTTCAATCATATCTCCTCTGCTTTAAGGAAAAAAAAATGTTTTGTCTGCAACTTGAAGAAAATGAAATGTGTCCGATGAGTCATTGCTTGGGGAAATCAATTCATTTAGTTTACAGAGGTGCTAAGTTATTTATTGCCTGTCAGCAGGAGCTGTTAGTTCAATTTAATTTCTAGCTGTAGAAAAGCGCAGAGACGGTACAGAGGAAATTTGAAGAGAATTACTTTATTTATGCAAACAGGATGCACCCCTAAAAAAAAATTTAAAAAAAATGACATCAACATTTTTCAGTCCAACCCCCCCCCTGCACACCATATTTCCCTGTGGTACCACAGTAACATCTACAGTTTTATATTGGACTGACAGGTTGCATTAAACAACATACTCATCCTTTGACTGCTACATTTTAAACAATTCCCGGTGGCCAATAAAGATATATGAGAGTATAAAAATTAAGAGGAACATTGCAAATGAAGGCAGAAAAATTCTGATAATGAAAAGAAACCAGAGAAGTTCATCAAAAGAAACACGAGGTAGGACTGAGATTTATATTTTGACTAGCCAACAGCAGTGACAGTGAATGCTTCAAGGGTGCACACAAACAAAACTGTTAGCTTAAAAAAATAAATAAATAAATAAAGGCAGCTTTGCTGCTAAGTCTTACCACGTTTTTGTTTAAAAAAAAAAAAAAACAAAAGAACTATGACGCCAAAAGAAAGTCTGTGCCTGTAATTCTGCAGTGGAAAATTTTTTAAACTCTACACAGTGTGGAGCCTTCAGTTTTAGCCTATTTTACAGCAGCTGCACCTAAAACCAACCTGTCCTTGCCAGGATACTGTGATTAGCAAGTACATGCAACTCCAATTTTTTATTTTGCAGGCACATCCTAGTATTGCACTTCTTCTCAGTGCTTTTGCACATTTCTCACACCATTAATATGAAGGTTCTCAGCACTACATTTCCCACAAATGCAGCAAAAACACTGTGGATAGCCTGCTTTAATAGCTGCAACTCACCCAAAACCTTTAAGACAAAATGAAGATTTGCTCAGACTCACCTAAATTGGGTAACAGAAGAACAATGGCGCCAAAATGACCAATTTCCTTTGACACTGTAAACCAGGTCAAAGGAAATTGGTCAGAATTGGTCACAGCTTCATTCTTCTTCTATGTTTCTTTGAGCAGGTTCCTCCATGTTCACAATTTTTACGCTACTGGACACTTAATTAGATACACTTGTTCCGTTCAGCTGCACATTAACTCAAATATCTAATCAGCCAATCACATGGCAGCAACTCAATGCATTTAGGCACATAGACATGGTCAAGGTGACCTGCTGAAGTTCAAACCGAGCATCAGAATGGGAAAGAAAGATTTAAGTGACTTTGAGCGTGACGTGGTTGGTGCCAAAAAGAAAGAAAATATCCAGTGAGCGGCAGTTTTCTGTGTGAAAAGGTCTTGTTGATGCCAGAGGTCAGAGGAGAAAGGCCAGACTGCTTTAAGCTGATAGGAAGGCGACAGTAACTCAAATAACCACCCGTTACAACCAAAGTATGCAGAAGAGCATCACTCTGATAGCAGCAGAAGACCACTTCTGTCAGCGATGAACAGGAAACTGAGGCTACAGTTCACACAGACTCACCAAAACTGGACAATAGAAGACTGGAAAAACATTGCCTCCATTTCTGCCCAACATTCAGATGGCAGCGTCAGAATTTGGTGTTAACAAAATGAAACCATGCATCCCAGGGGTCCATTCTTGGCCCAGCCCTCTTTTCAATTTATATGCTCCCCCTGGGCCCAATTTTTAAAAAACATGGCATCCCCTTTCACTGTTATGCAGATGACTCGCAGATCTATCTGCCACTGAAACAAAATTCAACGAGTCCTTTGAAGGCCTTTGAAGTTAAAGCATGGATGGCTCAAAACTTTCTAAATTTGAATGAGCAGAAAACTGAGGTCATTGCGTTTGGTACCCCTGACCTCTATGATCTCGGCCCCTTAAAGATATATAATAAACCCTTTGCAAGGAACTTGGGGGTGATCCTTGACATAAATCTTAGTTTTGACAAACACATTAATACTGTCATCAAATCTAGCTTCTTTCACCTTCGTCTACTTGCAAAGGTGAAGCCATTTCTCCGTTTCACGGACTTTGAGAGAGCTATCCATGCTTTCATTTCATCCCGACTCGACTACTGTAACAGTCTCTATTCAGGTGTCAGTCTGACGCTACTTCATCGACTACAACTGATTCAAAACGCAGCAGCACGGTTACTAATCAGCACTCGTATACGAGACCATATATCCCCCATACTAGCACCCCTACACTGGTTGCCAGTCAGTTTTAGAATTGATTTTAAGGTTTTACTATTTGTTTTTAAGGCGTTGCATGGGTTAGCACCTTCCTACCCCTCTGATCTTAGAAGCCTGCATACTCCCGCTAGATCACAAATGCTCTTAACTGTACCGAGGTCAAGATTAAAACATAGAGGTGATCGGGCCTTTGCAGTTGTTGCTCTGAGATTGTGGAACAAGCTGCCCCTTCACATCAGGACCTCTCCTACAATTGACATCTTTAAAACCCGTTTGAAAACCCACTTTTATTCTTTGGCTTTTAAATCAAAATGAGTCCTGGATACATTAGTGATGTTTTCTTTTACTTATGTTTTATTATTTTATGCTTCCTGTTTTAACTGTCTCCTTTATCTCGTGTTTTAAGTTATTTTATTTATTTTAAATGTACAGCACTTGGGTCAACTGCTGTTGTTTTTAAATGTGCTTTAGAAATAAACTTGACTTGACCCGACATCCTGCCGTGTATCAACAGTTCACCCTGGATGTGGTGTAATGGTGTGGGGAATATTTTTTTTTTGATACACTTTGGGCTACTGCGTACCAACTGAGCATTGCTTAAAAAAAAGCTGCTCCAACCCATTACTAGCAAGGTGTACCTAATAAAGTGACCATTTTCCAGCGTATTAAACCTTGCTGCAGTTTTCACACTGTAAGGACAGCCAGTAGGATGAACTGGATTCATTGGTGGGCTGTTTCTGGACTCCCTTCTTTGGCACCCCTGATCTGAATGCTTACGCAGCCACTGAGCCTCTCACATCTGAGGCTGGGGCTTATCCATTTATTAATTAATACTGAACGGTAATCATTCAGTAGCCAGTAGTGAGATCCCGATTCCTAGAGTTGCTGAACATCCCCCCCCTAGGCTGCACATTTCTTTTGTTATTTGACATTTCCAGCATTGTGCGCTCAGATTATTTCCCTTCATCCTTGTGCATTTTCTGCTTCTTTTGGTTTTGCAGCAAAGTCCTCTCCATGTTTGCATTTCCACTACTGTGTGTGTGTGTGTGTGTGTTTTGGCCACTAGACCTGTAACCATGTCTTAACTCCCCAAATGTGGCGCCCTTTAAAAGGAGCGCGCATTGATGACAAAATGAAAATTTGCCACAATAAAATTCTCTCACTTTAGGGAGTCTGAGAGAATTTGATTTTGCAGTACAGCAGCAGAAGAGTGATAATGTCTTTGAGAGAAAGAAACCGGCATTTCTTGACCACTGGGAAGTTTTCTTTTTTTTCTTTTTTCTAAGCAAACTTACTACATCATATAAGACACATTATTTAGCAAAGCCTTCCAGGACATCTGGCACATAAAATACATTAGCTCTATTGGTTCTCCTAATCTAGACTCTCTAACATCTTTGAGGAGACACCAACTCAGCTCTGAGACCGCTCTAAATGAATCTGAGGTTTGAGGATCAACGATGATTGATTGAATCATCAGTGAGCATCGCTACCCAGAATCTTGGTCCAAACAACGAAGCAAATGAGAGATGCGGCGGGCTCGACGCTTTCCGCGTGACCTTGCGTTTGACTTTGATAATAGCGCCGTTCGCAGAGTCATCGTGCTTCAATATTTTAACACGGTTCATTAGGTTCATTCGAATTCAGAAAGCAGCCCTTCAACAAAACGGTATCGTCTCACCTCCATCAATCCATTTTCCAGCCTACTCATTTTTGAGGTCTGCTTAAAAAGCCATTTAATCGCACACACCAAATCGTAATTGGCATTCTAATAACAGTAAATGACGCTGACAAATACTCACCGATCATAGACACTACAGGCACTTTACAATCTTTGTATTCCCCCCTTTTAAAAAAAATTAAAATAAAATAAAGTGGACATTTTCCTCTTCACATCATCAGTGAGCACGAAGATACCTGCACATAAATGCAGAGAATGACACATTTAACCCTCCCACCCTCACCTCTTCCATGAAACAACCCTTTTAAATGCAAATACCCTGGAGGCAACGGGCTTCTTATCGCGCATTTCATTGTCTCCTTCGGGGTAGTGGGGTAGAGAGCCGTTTTCCTCTTCAACTGCATATAATTGTGCACACACGCATGCATGCAGCAACCATACAGTTTGTACTGGAGCAAAGCAGCTTTAGAATAAATTAATACAGCAAAGAAACTGCCCTGTTAGACTAAAAGATGCTATTAATTCCAGAAAATAGACAAAGTACAAGACGCAGAATTTAATTTCAAGTTATCGTGGTGGGGAAACTGGCAGGTGCTTTATTTTGATGTATAGGAGTGGGCAGCTGTCTAATCATATCACAGATTAATTTCATTTCTGAGCCGATGGGTATTTTATGACCACGTAAAGGCTTTTTGGTTCCTTATCAAGCAGCTATCCAGTTTAAAAGCGAGCAAAGTATAGCACGATTTTGTATTCCTATGCGTGCTTTCAGAGTAACGAGTCAAACAGGTGTTCAGTGAAGAAAAGCTTCAGGTGTCTACATGACAATACAGCACCGCTACCACCTGCTCATCTGCCTTGCAAATTTTTGTCTACCTGTGAGGTAACACACTTTTCTGATCCTCTCACATCCTCCAAGACTGACTACAGGACAGCTGCATTTCTAAGTGACCTCATTAAGAAGAACTGACTCTGACCGTGCCCGAGACCATTTTGACTGTAATGTGAGCCAATAAATATACCCTTGCTGTCCTCTCACACGTCAGAGATAGCCCTGTACTTGGACAGAGTAACACTGCCATCTAGTGCTCAACAGGAGAAACACATTTGGAAAAGCAATTTCCATCCCATGCATGCATGCAGATTGTTTAATGCAAAACCTAAACACAATGTAAAATCATTCCAATGTGGAGCAAAAACACACTACAGTTTGAGCTGAACACTCTACAAACAAGACGGCAATAATGCTCACGAGACGTGAAACTCTGTTATTTAACCACAGACGAGAGTTCGTCGGTAAACGGAGCCGTTTTAAGAGCATAAACCATTTAACAAAAACATGAAATAAAAACACACTACGTGTTTTTTAATACAGAAGCCTTTTTCCCATTACTTGCTTTCATTAGAGCTTTTATGGCCCTTGCTCTCATTTCCAACTCGAGTAGCTCCAGTTGCTGAATCGATGGCTTACAAACTGCCGGGGCACCGCTCAAAACTGGTCCGGCGCCATCTGCAGACTGCAGCGGTGCGCTCTGTTCTTTAGCTGCGTCTTTGCTGGAAGCAGAGGAGAAAGCCAAGATCTCACTCACACTTTTGTCTATGTCGCTCTGAATGTCTTTCTTCGGCTCCGGATTTGCCGGCTCAGGGTCTGCAGCCGGGTCAGAGCACTGCTCACCACCGTCTCCCTCTTCCACCACCACATCTGCAGCTTTAACAGTCTGCTCCTCTTTGGGCCCCTCTATGTCGCTGTCATAAGTGTCTGCATTTATGCTGAGGACATCGCTCTCCTCACAAGAGCCGCCACCCTCTGCAAAGAACATTACAGTCATTTAAAATGTAAAAGCTCCTTTTAGAGCCTCCTTCTGTCTTTGAAGTCTTTGACTGAATGCCTCAGGGATGTTCTTTGTAGTCATTACATATTAATCACCTTGCTTTGGTTCTTCACTTTTTGCTGTTTCCTTCAGGCATGATGTAGAGTCTACGTTACTGTCTTGCCTTGGCGGGGAAAAAATAAACACGTGAAATAAGAACATAATCACAATGTGCTTTTTTTCTCTGAAACTGTGCTCATAGTAAGTTAGTAACCATTTCACTCACTGGCTTTCCAAAGACTCCTCAGAGTTTTCATTGCCATTTCCAGTTGTCACCTCATCCCCTTGACACAACCAACACATTTAAGTGAAATAAAATATTTTGCATAAAGTTGCAAAATGATTTAAAAAAAAAAAAAACTTGCCTCAGTCTTACCTGCTAAAATCTGAATAAGATTTTTCTCTGAAATGGACTCCAGCTGCTCCCAACACAGCGTTTTGATTTCCTCTAAACTGCATTCCTGTGAACAATAATGTGTTTAAAAGGCATCTTTAACAGCCTACCAAGCCTATGGCCTTAGCTCCCCATCTACATGAGAACTATCCATCCATCCTCTTCCGCTTAAACTTTTCAGGGTCGTGGGGGGGCTGCAGCCTATCCTAGCTGTCATAAAGCGAGAGGCAGGGTACACCCTGTACAGGTCGCCAGCCTGTTGCACTGCTAACACAGAGAGACATACAACCATTCACACTCACATTCACACCTATGGGCAATTTAGAATCACCAATTAACCTAACCCCTACATGAGAACTATTCACCTCTTTTTATTTTAAATTTCTGTATGCCTTCAGAAGTAACACTGATTAAAAATGAAAATCAAAACCAACAAATATGCAATGCAGGTGACCCATTCAGTCCGTCACACTCTGCTCCACTGACTTCATATAAAAGACAGGTGTAGCTCCTGTGATCAGAGTCATAATTAGAGTTGAGTTTTCAGATAACTGACACTGAAACCAAACTCGAACAAATCACCTTGAGCTCATCAGGAAGCATCTTCCGTAGCTTCTTCTCCCCGAGCACGTGGAAGCACTGCTCCAGCATCTCCCGCTTATCACCAACGTAGGCCGTGATGGGCTGGAAGGTCAGGCTGAGGTCCAGTCCTCCTTCCTCAATGTCACTACCAATCTTGTCAAGCTCAGGATCAGCGAGTTCATCCTTGTAGTCCTTTAAACGGGGATGAAAAGCATGCAGCTGCATTCATGTGCGCCAAATATGATCTACAAGTATTTCTCCATGATTTAAAAAACTAATAATTTGTGACTAATAATAATATTTATTACTAACAATAATAATAATAATTTTGTTTTCAGTCTCTTATGCTTTTTTTTTTACTTAAAAAGAGAAAATACACTCAGTTAGCACCAAGAATGCTTAACAAATGATTTTAAAGTGAAACCAGGAACATAAAAAGCTGAGCATTATAATTCATCCAAGGCCAAGTTTTTCTACCGTGTAGTGGGCTACATTCATTTTAAAAAGCACAAATTAGACCCTTTTTTTAAAAAAATTAAAAATGTATTTAAACATTCTAATGAATAACGAGAGCAAACAGTTAAATGTCTCCGACTTAAAAATAATAAAACATTATTAGTAACCCATGAATAACGAGACGCATTCAGCAGCTCCTTTAATATTAAACTGAAGTTGTTGTAATGCCGCAAATGTTAATAACAAAAACACAATAACCAAATGGACACTCGAGTCACAAAACAGCAAATCCGCGTCAACAGCGATCTTTCCAAGCATCTAAAGCTAATAAGTGATTTTTAAAACCAAGCTTAGACTCCATGCCGGACTAATTTACCCTACATTTACCCTAAACTCATCCCGGGACTCCTGTGGACCGGAGGTTAGCGCGGCAGCAGCTTCGCAGTCTCACCTCCAGATTGGACCCCGCACTCATGCGTTTACCGCTGTCGTGCCGCTCTTCAGCCTGAGAGTGCTTCCTTTTCTTTTCCCCGGTGATTGATTTCTTTTTGAGCATTTTAAAACTACTTAAATCAGTCCTCCAACCTCGTTGCTTAAAACTGCGGGAGCCACTAAAGCTAAAGCGCCTATAAAATACGTCATAAGCAAGCGACAACTTCTTCTTTGTGTTAGTGACAGGTCGGCTCAACTGTTACATTATTGCCACCTAAGGGACAGGAGTGGTTCCGACCATAGACATAGACATATATGTCCATGGTTCCAACTCGTTGGTCTCATCCACTTGGGTCTTACAGGAAGTGATGCCATTTAACTGAGAGTGGTTTCCTTGCCATACGCTTGAGAATTGATTTGAAAAGTGGAATAGGGTGCTTTGAAAATTTACTGCACTCCTCAAACACACAGTACTGGGAGAAAGTCTCGAGCCACCCCTCATTTCTTCATATTTTGCTTGGAAAATGGGAGATTAAAATGTGCAAATACGCATATGTTGAAAGTCAATATTTGGTATGAACATCTTTATTCTTCAACACAGCCTGAAGTCCCTGAGGCAGCTTTCTTCTCATTTCTTTAAGCAGTATTCAGGAATAGTTGTCCAGGCTTCTTGAAGGACATTCAAAGCTCTTCTTTGGATGCTGGCTGCCTTTTGTTCTGTTCTCTCTCAAGATGATCCCACACTGCTTCAATAATGTTGAGGTCCAGGTTGTGGGGAGGCCAAGCCATGACTGATAGAGTTCCACTGTGTGTTTTTCTATCCAGGTATGCTTTTACTGCACTGACAGTATGTTAGGGACAAGACTTTTGCACAGTGCTGCAGGTTTCAATTCTGGCCCAAACTAAAGAAACACATACAGAACTAAAAATCAAAATTAGCTCTTAATACGCTGTCTTTGTACTAGTTTAAATGAAATTCAAGGTTTCAGTGTTTTGAAAAGTGATTCTGTTTACTTTTATGCAGCATCCTGAGTTTTGGGGAAATCAAGTTTCTCGTCGTTTCCTACTGCTCAATCACGAAATGAATGCTGTAACATTATTTTGTAAATAATTAGCAGGTTCAGTCCATCAGTTCCCAGCAGCTTTGCCTCCAGGCATGGCAACAAAGCCTGCTGGCTCGCTGCTACTCCACATCCAACGTCTGTATTCTGACTAAACCTTCCTCTCACCGCGGGAGGTGTCTTTCCTGTGACCTCTCAAACTGTTGATGGACGTGCACATACATTTAAACTGTATCCCGTCATCATTTTACACTTCAAAGCTTGCTCGGATTCCCAGTGACAGTCAAATCACACGTCCTCTTCCTATATCTCACCCAGTCGTGCCATCTCTCGTTCTCCATCTGCTTCACCGTGTCATCAAACGCTGCATATCGGATTCATTACGGCAAAGCCTTCAAACCCGCTGCCTCCACCCATATATGTCTTTGAAGCGTTCAAGCACGATCATCACTGGTAATGTAGCTACTTCTGTTTTTGCAGAGGTAGCATAATCATGATAGATTATTGCAGAAAGCCTGCACTAACAATAATCAGAAACAAAGAGACATATTTGAAGTTCTGCTCACAGAAACATGCAGCAAATTCTATTTAACGAATGCTGAATTAGGCAGCCTGCATGCACATGCAGCTTAATATCATTTACTGAACCCCCTTCACTTCGCTTAAAGAATATGCTCACATTAGCTTCTGTCTGGAGCAAAATTACATTAACTTTAGCCAATAAACAACTCTGCTGGTCTTTCCNCCCCATTTCCATCCAGGTAGCCAAGCATTTCATTTGGCCGGCCTGCAACACAAGTTTCAAGGTGGTGACGACACAAGCAAGCTGTAAATCACTCTAATTGGCTTCCCGCCTCTGCCTGAAATAAGGCGGGAGCCAATACCGTGGCTGCCCGGCGCTCTGCGGCGACAGCTGTCTCCACATAATGCAGGTTGTTATCCTGATGCCATCCACCGAATTATGCAGTGGATGCGGTGGGAGGTGCGCATCGATCACAATCACGTCACAGTGTGTTTTCTTTGCAACATCTGCTCCCATGTGTCTGGATATCACCTCATTAAAAGGGCAACGACGGAGCTGGCACTGTGCAGGAGGGCACTGCTTTTGGGGAGCCATGAAAAGATCGGGGAAAAAAACAACAACAACAACAACTCTGACAACTACAGTGCGTCCATCAAAAATGATGTGGCTTTATGATGGTCCTAACTCCATCTTCAGAGGAGCAAGAGGAAGCCGAATACGCATTCAAGGCTTCTCTGTCTAATGAGGAATTTCAGCTAATTGAGATGTACGGGCATTAGTTGAAAGCTTTTTGCTCTTTCTCATTTGGTTTGGCTACATGATAAATCATAGAAATAAAGAAGCATTCTTCAGTCATTGAAAGAAGCAAGATTAAAAAGCTTTGAGAGCTGAGAAAGTTCCATATCAGTGGAAAGAAAAGCAAAAAAAAAAAAAGCCAAGAACACTGAATGGGAAACTAAATGAAAACCACTGCACATTTTAGCAGGGAAATCTGGCCTACCTTGTTCTCGGACAGTTTAAATAATTTTATAGCGTAGCTCACATGCATAACGCTCTTTGCCAGCACTTGAACAGCAGTACAATTAGTCACATGTGGTTAAGTTTACACATGCACAATAATGCTGCTTTTGCCTAACGGAAGCAAGAGCGGTTTAGGAACAATTTCATTGTCTTTTAGATGCTCGAACATTGCGATGTCTGCAAACAAGCCTTTCAAAGCAGTTATTATCCTCAAATTTTAAAAAAAAGTGTCTTCATTTAACTTGGAGCTTATTTGTCGGCTTATTAATTTCACTACCTCAGGAGTATGAACACCTTCCTCGAAGCCACGTACGAGCAAACACACAACCCTCCAATCAACACCTGCCATCGACAAGTCAACACTTATTGACAGTGGGTTTATTTTTAGCGAAGAATAACAACTTCCCTGCCAACTGTGATACATGGTCCAACTGTGCGTTTCTACCCAATCCAACTGACACGTACCAGAGACTGAGACAGAGCTTTAGATAAAGCTGTGCTTTTTGTTTTTGCCAAATGTTCTCCAAACGGGAAAGAATGCAGTTTGATCGCTGTACGGTCAGAAGAGTTTGTTTAGTACAGGTGTGTGGTTTTATTTGGGACTATAAGGGATGAGGTAAATGCCAAGCCCACGAAGGGCTGCAGGATCTGGTGTCTTCCCTATAAGCTAAAGTCATTAATAGAGCCAAACACACAGAAATAAAGTCACTATGATCAAAAAAATAAAGCCAAACAGAACTGAACTGCTGCTGCTGCATGGTTCAGGAGGCAGAGGAGAAGCCAGCCGGCTTCCTGCCCTCTCTTTATTGGTTTTCAGTCCATCAGCCTAGACCAGCTACACCTTAGGGGAGAGCACAAAACACAGTGAGTCATGACTCCGTATCTAAGAGTCGTTGGAGTCGGCTGAGAGGCTATTGACACTGACCCGCCCTGATATTGTGTCGTTGGTCCAAAGATCTCACTAAAGACATAACGACCTAAAAGTGAAGGCGTGATGGCGAGGGCGGTGATCTGCTGAATGAAGAGTCACAACAGCTCTGCAGCGAGACGGCCATGACGGCACTATCTTATTTTACCCTGGTTTAAATCAAGCTCCAGTAAGAATGAGTGATGCTTACACTCACCAGCCACCTTATTAGGTACACCTGTTCAGCCGTTCATTAAAAATATCTGGCAGCAAACTCACACTCACGTGGCAGCAGCTCAGTGCATTTAGGCGCGTAGACGTGGTCGAGATGACCGCGCTGAAGTTCAAGCATCAGAATGGGGAAGAAAGATGATGTAAGTGACTTTGAAGGTGGCGTGGTTGTTGGTGTCGCACAGGCCAGTCTGAGTGTTTCAGAAACTGATGATCTGCTGGGATTTTCCCCACACAGCCATCTCTGAGAATGGTCCCAAAAATGAAACTATACTATCATAAATTCACTTTAAATATTTCTCTTTGCTTGCATTCATGGGGGATGATGTACTACAATGTAACTATTGTGTAAAGATAAACTAGAAGATTACATTAGGCGCATGTGGCACACACTGACTAAATATTTACATTCAGCAGCTTTGGGAAACGAGCTATAGCAGCACATAAACCAGTGAATAATGGCTCTAAAGAACTAATCACTTTATGTTTGGCTCTGGATCAGACTACAACAGCTCTCCTGCCTCCCTCATTTGGCATGTTGTTAACTCAAATATCAATTGTTCACACTTAAGCAGCAGTCTTTTTCCTCGGTGCTGCAAGGCAGCTTGTTAGAGGACAGCAAAAACAAACCGCCATGCACACAGTTGTCGCCTTGAGTAATGAAAGCCAGCGATGTCTATAAAAATCTATTCATTGCCTCTCATTGACATCTAGGGGCAGTGTAGCTCATCAAGAACAGCAGTCGCTGCGGAGTGAAGTTGATTTGAATTACGGGCAAAATAGGAAATGAGAATCACTCTTACAGTGTTGCCTTTTGGCATGTATGAGTCAGTGTAGACTGTAACGGAGACCTCTTAAATATTCATGAGCCTGCTGAGGTTTGAATTAGTCATGTTGAAGTGCAACAAGTTTACAGCCTTGCTGAAGAAAGACAAAAACTGTAAGTAGAAGCTTAAAAGAGATGATCATGATTAACATGATGTGAGAAAAGATTGCCTGGAGAGGTTGTAGGACTGTGAGGACTGTGAAACCAAGGACACCACACGCTAATTGCCTAATGAACTGTGACTGACAAGTCATTATCCAGTGAGCACATCCTGGAAAATCCTCCTTGCTTATGAAGTTACAAAAGGCAATTAAGTCTCAGGAAAGTGTTTCCTGAGGTCATGGAGTGAGGGAATTGAGTTCCCCCCATGGACTTCTGTCCATCCAGAAGACTCCAGAGCAGTCGCCGCCTGCTGGCCATTAAAAAGAATGCAGTTTAAAGGTTCTTGGGAGTTGGTTCAACACTTCAGAGCCAGAAGCTCTTTTATACTGTCTGCAGTCTTAATGAAAGTCTAAACAAATATTATGTAAGCTGGCAAAACACACGCATGGTCCATTTACTCAATTCATCAGGATATTTCAGGCAGGTCACGTGGCCGTCATCGGGGGACGTTGCACCTCCTGGACTTCATGGCCATGCTTAAAAGGTTGAGGGAACCAAGTGAAACTATTAAAAGACTAAGAATGAAAAAAGGAAGTGGACCTGGGGTGGACACGGCCAGCCATCTGTTGTATTTAGATGTATATTCCTTAGGGTTTTAATACCATCAGTCCCCCTTTTTAATATAACTATGTTGGCAAATAAGTCCAGATTTCTATGTTAGGTTCTGAGCAGATTCACCGGAGACAATAATACCTGGCAGGGTCAGAATCGCAGGGTTAATGCAAGACATGACTTTATTAAATAAAACGAACGTCAATGTGGTCATAACAAGCAACACAATAATAATGAGAAGAAGTTAGTTTCAGCTGCCTCATGTTCACAGGGGGGCACCACAACAGGTGGCGATGCATGTTTGATTTGGCAGAGACACCAGCTGCCCTTCCTGACACAACGATAAAGGGGTTGAGAGGGTGATGAGTTGCAGCCAACAAGGACTGCAGGCCCACCTTGCAGTCAGTGAGTCCGCCATGAGCTCTTCTGTATACCAAAGTATTCTAGAGTCATTCTCTAGAAGGCCACCCGTCCAACAGCTAAAGCTCTGCCAAAAGTGGGTCATGAAACAGGGCAGCGATCCCAGGCACAGCAGCAAATCAAGCGAATCAAGGTGTTGCAACGGCCCAGTCACAGCCCAGACCTCGACCTGACTGAAATGCAGTTGGATGCCCACAAACCTCAATGAACTGAAGTAATTCTGTAAAGAAAAGCGGGCCACAATCTTTTACAATGACACGAGAGGCTGACGGAATCCCGCAGAAAACAATGACTTCAAGTTATTGCTGCTAACGGTGGTTTTACAAGCTTTTGAATTTAGACACTGCTTCTGCATTTTGGCTTAGTTTTTGTTAAATAATGACCCGGTATGATATCTCATGTGTTGTTTCCCTGCTGATTTTACCTCATTTTAAGCATTTATTATGTCATGATATGTAAAGCCTTATAATTGACAGGGGTTGCGCTTTCTTTTTGCCATGACTGCATTTCCATCAAAATTAGCTTGCCAGAACCTATAACACACTAAACTTAACTGGGGCTGATTTTTATTAAGTTTTTTTTTTTCTCCTGAGAACTGGAGCCAATTTACACTTCACTCCTCCAGACAAACAGTCAAGAGAATATCATCTTAAATCTACACTGCACCCAAGGAAAATACTTTTTTTTTTTTTTTTTAAAGAGGCTTTTTTTCACAGCCAGTGTGCATTTCATATAAACCAGTCAAGTGATGTCTGTCATACACATATTTCAGCTGTCACCGCAGTAGTTTTTTCTGCTGGGATAAGCCTCCCGCTACTTATGCTACGTATAAGCCTCGAAATTGTTTAGTAAATAACAACATGAAAAGTGCATTTCTTCACAGGACAGGCGGGGAGATAACGCAATGGATGAGGGATGAAAACGACACTGACATGTCTCATCTTCACGCACTCATGTGGGAGCAGCTTAGGAATAAGCAACATGTGAGGGAGTGTGTGGGAAAAAGGGGCTGAGGAGATTTCGGGAACTCATCCCATCTGCACTCCTGCTGAGAAAGAGCAATGAACTTTGAAGTTTCTTTGGAGCGCAACCAGCAGCTCACTTGCAAAGTTCCCAAGAGCTGTGCCCGGTGTGCGTTCGAGTTAGAGTGAGTGAAAAAGCAGGCGCAGATAGCCTGTCGGGTTTAGTGGGGTGAGATGAGGACCGGGCGCAGGGTGGGATTTGGCCTTCCTCTCTCCTTTGATTCAGTAATTGAGGGCTAAGACTGGGAGAGAAACTGACAGCCTTTTGGCCCTCGAGGGCCGACCCCTAGCCTCCCAGAATCCTCGGGCACTCGTTCATTCCCAGATCACTCAGCATAGGTTCAGCACATACATTTCTTATTTAATACAGAACAGAAACAGAGAGGTGAGGCAATTGGTATCTGCCGTTGTCTCAGACAATCCCTACCAGCTTACCAGGAACAAGGCTGGCTGTAGAAATAGGAGGCTGTAGGACAGAAACATTCATTAAAAGTAAATGGTGTGCCTTTTAAGCTTAGCAGTTCTACAAAGTGCTCCGCGATGGGCTTCTCATTCACCCAATTACACAGCAATGGCAAGGACACTGCGGCATGTGGCAGAGCCAAGAATCAAACTGCTGAAAATTGCAGACAAAATTACCTCAGTGTTAGCAAGATGATGTTTTACCATGGTATTATTTATTACAACTGCAAAATTTTGTAGCAATCGAACACATATCGAGACGTTTTTAGTCAGGAGAAAAGTGACTGGCCAACCACACGACTATGTTTCAAGTGGATCCAGCTGGCACTAAGAGAGAGGGGTCCACACAGGTGGTTTATTTACACAAGACAAAGCAGGAAGCAGTAAATCAGTAGTGTGGTTTATGCTTGGATGGGTGAGCAGAGGGTGTGTGTCCATTAGCCCAGGAGTCTGTGTGCCATGTGGAGGAGAAGGGAGAGAGAAGTGACCAGGTCCTTATATACTCTAGGCCACAGGCTTCATGGCCCCCACCCCCAGCAAGACAGAGTCTCCAAGGCAGACTCTGACCAGCTGATTGCAGCCAGTCATTCCTTCAGTCATCAAGACTCAAAAAATGTGTTTACTACAAGAGTTAGGGTCAGGCTTAGTTACCATTTACACCCATTCAAATGCTCAGTAACTCTCATCTGAGCAACTTCATACCTAAAAAGCATATTTAAGAGAATGGAAGCTGGAAACACCACAAGATGGTGAAAAAAAACACATAACATATGGAGAGCTCAGCTCTAGACAGGACATCAGTGATTACATTCTCTGAAGCTTTTAGATGACGGCCGTCCAGATGTTAAGGGTACAAAAACAATCACCATCTCATCAAGTGCTGATTTGGGTTCTGTAAAGAACACAAAAAAGGGAGAGCACTGTGGTCAGTATATACTACAAGAGGACTCCCATCACTGCAAAAATTCACTACAAAGTGTTTCAACGTCCAAATTAAAGTGATTGTCTCTTTCTCCACAATGCAATAGTTCAAGTGGCATGAATGAAACTCGCAGGAGAAGTAGCTTACTGGCTGCTCAATACCAACTGCATCCCAGTTTGTATCAATACTCTTCCAGCACCCACGTTGCTAACGTCTACTTTCAGCTGAAAAGGATCTCCCAGATGGGGAGCAGCAAGCGCTGGAGCAGAGGAAAGAAGACCCTTGACACCCTCAAAGGCTTTGTGACAGCAGTCTGACCAGTGAAACTTGACCTTTGGACCTAACAGGTCAGTCAAAAGCAGAGAAACATGCACAAAACCTACAATAAATAATGCTATCCTAGTAATCAAGTTCTTTCTCATTAGTAGCCTTCACTTTGGCTCTTACAGGATGCACCTGCCACTTTCTGACCACCTTACCTAAGTAAGTCACCATGGCTTTAGCAGTCTTACACTTGGTCAGGTTCAAAGTAGGGTTTGCCCAGAGCAGAAGCTCAAACAAAGTTTGGATGTGTTTAAGATTAAGCTGTCAGGTGCCACTATATATATCACTACATCATCTAAATACACAAGCACACCCATCCAATCCAGAAACCACTCGATACATTAGGTGCCGGCGGGAGCATTTCTCAACCCGAAACGGCATCACTCTGTGTGGATACAAACCTGACGGTGTCACAGCTCCATTTTCACACGTGAACTCTGGACTCTGAAGTTCTTACATATTGTTCTTAGAGGAGAAAATGTCTTCAGATGTTCTCACTACTAGACCGAATCTTTTTGGTTTAGGCACGGGCAGTAACCTGTAGGAGGCAGAACACGTGATGAACATTTGTTAGCTGGGAATTCACTGGATTGCTGCACGCACTGTTCTCCCATGGGCGCAACTGGCTTTGTTGTATATCAGCATGTGTGCTGCAGCGCATATGTTAAAAGAGTTCAACAGCTCGGCATAGCATTTTATTATCAAAGCAAACAGCTATATTACTATGACAACATTACATCATTTCATAGAGCATAAATTATCACTCTTTGTCAGACTTGGACATATTTATGACTGATTTCAGAAGATTTCGTTTCTATAGTGCATCATTTGTGTGGCTTAGAATAGCAAACAAACAATACTTTTCTCTTATTTTCCAACAATGAAGCTCACAGAGTGAAACTATACAATATGAAATGCTCTCAATATGCCACAAGTAATAGCACAACATTCATGGCCTACATCTGCTAAAAGCCCCACACACTCATAGTCATTCTACACATTCAGTGGAAGTCAAAAATGGAAAGAAGTTTAATAAATCATAAGGTAGCTTTGAAGGGACTGGTCTTTGCAACAACCTCTAAGCATGACTGACAGCAGCCAAGCCTGACATATTAGCACCATTTCCAACTGTCAGAAAGATATTTACAGTCACATAATCCCTGGGCTTATCCATGACTAATTTCTCTCTCACCCTTTATCTCCTAAAGACTCTGAGAGGGAATTGAAATCAGGTCAGATAAAAATATATAGAAATATATACTCAAGGTGCATATTTTTCTTTTTTTTTTAAAGCAGTTGCAAACAATTAGAAATCGCAGCACGCAGCACAAACCCCCTATCAGTATGTCCACTGAGGAAACGGCTGCCACGGGCTGATGCTCGCTGTTATTTCCATAGATGGCGCTGTTTCATCACAGAGGAGGGAGAAAGGCTCTTTGCTGCCCAGAAACAATGATGCAGCAGCAGCAGCAGACCTCAGTTCAACATGAGTATGATGTCATGCTGTCACAAGCATCGACCCGAAATCCAGCAGTCCAAGATGCACGCTGTTTAAACGAATTTAAAATGGACGAAAATGCGATGTGTGCTGGATTCATTTTTTTTTTAAGCAAAATTATGCAATTATATAGTTTTTTGTTGTTGTTGTTATTTTCCCCCACACTTGGGGATGCTTTTGTGTTAGTATTGTTGATGTAGTGCATATGCATTTATAAGAAATCATTTCTGTACCTATCAGAACAGCTTTGTGAGCATGAAAGAACAATTATTATGATCCCCCAAGGTTCAGCAGACTGAAGGAGTGGGAGTGACTAGTCAGGAGCCTGAAAAGTGTCTGGACATAAATGCCTTTTGTGAGCCTCAAGTGCATATTAAAGCCCCTTTGTGCTGAATATTAACTCCATCATATTGTTCTCAATTTAATTTTGATTGGGCAGGATGGCTGTAGAACAATGATGTAATTAATTTATTGTATGTATTGACTGTCTGTGATTGAGTCTGATTGAGTGAGAGCTTGACGCAAATGGGGAACCTCAGGGAGGACTTCTGCATTGCTCAAATCAAAGAGGACTTTAGCTGATTGCGCAGCATGATTGTAACTAAAATGTTTAGTAGCCTCACTAACTGGGAACAGCCAGCTTGTTATCAAATTAATAGATATTGGTAAAAAAGAAAAAAAAAAATCAGCATTTTATGCCATTCACGTTATGCTGTTAGACTCAGCCCAGCAGATGAGTGACCTAACCCAGAGTCCTTCTAGCCTGCTTAGAGCTCCTGTGGCCACCAGAAGGCCCCCAAGGGCCCTTGAAATGTCCCACAAGAGAGGAAGAATAAAACCCATGAGAGTGAACTGCATGAAGAGGTATCTTTCTTCTCCAAATTGTATGTCAGCAAATAACAATAGCTGAAGTGGCAACATTCAGAAACCTAAAGGGGTGGGGGGGTTCAAGAATTTGAAAGTAAACAGTGTCTTTCTGCAGCCGTCCGTCTCTGTTCTAACCCCCCACCACACACGAGCACATACAGCTGCTTCTTGCAACACACAGTAAAAGTGTGTCGATGTTGCCATTCAGCCCCACGGGGATTAAAACCCAGCTTTCCCAGGTGAAAGCCCCTTGGTCTAACCTGATGCACTACTATTCGCCATATAGGCTTTAGCACTTTTTTATCAAACTACTCATTTGGTCTGGTCTGAAGAGTACAGACCTGGTCTTTTGGGACCTGATGAAGTCCCCTGCCTGAAAACAGGGTTCAGAGGAGACGCAGGAGTCTCATTAACACTCAGTGTGAGGGTAAAACATAATAAAAAAAGTATGAGCAAATGTTATGGCAGGTTAATTATAATTAGTATAGGTGTGAGTGAAGTAGTTAGCACTGTTGCCTCACAGCAAGAGGGCTCCTGGTTTGATGCTGCTGCCATCTGGGATCTTTTCTGTGAGGAGTTTGCTTATCCTCGCTGTGCCCACGTCGGTTCTCTCCGGGTTCTTTCCTCAGTTTAAAGGCATGATTGTTGAGTTAGTGACTCTAAATTGACCACAGATGTGAATGTGAGCCTCCTGTCCAGGGCGTACCCCACCTCCAACTACCTTACAACCCAGCACTGGATAAGCAGTTAAGAAGATGGTTGGACAGAATGAGTATAGTTCCTACAAAGGCTAATGTACACAAAAAAAAAAAAAAAAAATGCATGGAGATGTTTATAACTTTGTTTATCATATAGAGGAAAAGATAATCATCTGAGAAGGTAAAATAAGTTGACAGAGGCTCACCTTCAGGATCAAGGTATCCTTCAGCGAGGAATTTGGTCACATGTTCTTTTGGAGATGACAGCAGCAGGAAGCTCTGTTTCATCTCTGGGAACTTTAAGTTTTAGAAATGTGAAGGAGTTTGCACACTGAGCAAGAATTAACAGGATATGGAAAGGTTATAAATGCAAACACACGCACACACATTGTACTGCAGTATCAAATAGGTAGGACCTGGGAATTTTCTTGCATATGGTTTGCAGTACTGTGCTGTCACTCAGCTTCCCTTCAGCTCTTTGATTGGAGGAACAAAAAAAGCCTCCAGTGAGCACACTGATGACTGATTATGCATGACAATAATGTTTCAAAAGCATCACGCCTACTAAATATGACAAAGCAACGCACTGGGTGTGGGCTGCTGCAACCCCCAAACTACTTTCAACAACATCATTGACGCTTTAACTACTGATGTTCTCCTGTCACTAGTCCACTGTGTACCCTCATCATCCATCACCAGTTCCTACCTGTCTCCTCTCTTTTTTCCCTCACACCTGTACTCTTTACAAATGAGCTCCCAGGATGCAGTCTGTCTATTCCACCGATATCAGCCACTGTATACTATTCTTTAAGAGTTCCCTCAAAACAGCTCTATATCGGAGCCCAGCGGACAGATCGATAGCTGGAAAGGACATAAAATACTGATCATGAATCTGCGTTGTTGTTAAAATGAAAGGCTTAACAAAGGACAATTGGCTTCTGCTGGTCTTGAAACACCCCATATTCATATTTCCCTACAACATTTTTCCAGCAGGATTGCAGATTAGACATTTTCATATCCATCTGAGGAAAAACAGATATTGACAAACAGCCAGATGAAATTCACACGCTGGGAGATCAAAAGGGTAAAAAGTAAAGGTTATTAAGACTGTATGTATGTAAGATGTAACCTTTTGTTTTTGAGCCAGTCATACTTTGGATTGACTAGACTGACCAATCTGGAGATTTAGGAGGCTGACGCTGAGGTGTGAAAATGTTCCCTGGCACGGACATGCCCTGTGGTGTTTGAATGCATGTTTTTTTTCACACACAAAATGGCAATGGTTCCCAAAATTGAGGGTATATGCTCATATAGTAGATAGTGAGTTCAGGGTTAGAGAGAGACAGAAAAAAAAACAGATTTTCATAAAGAAAAGATGGCTGAGCTATTTCTAGTAATTCAGGCCCATAATAATATAGTGGCTGCACTGAAGCGCTAGATTTAATGACAGAGCTAATAAAATATAGTGTGGTTACAACAGTGAAAATGTTTAATTTTACTGAGTGGCAGAAGAAGAAAATGATAACGTCTCACACATCCTTTGTATATAGTAGGCAGTGGATCAATCCACTGTGATGTACATGGGGGGGGCGGGTTTGCCTATGGTTGCACTGACACAACTTCAGGGGGCCAACATCGTACCCTCGTGTCTTTTGTTCCAGAGTTTGATGTTGCATTTCTGTACACTGATGAAGAACAACACATTCAACACTTTCACACAGTGTCCTGTCCTTGTCCTGTCTGGTTCTGCCGGTCGTTTCTTCCTGTTATGAGAGAGATTTTTCTTCCCACTGTTGTCAAGTGCTTGTTAGTGTCGGGGTTTCTTTCTAATATTGTAGGGTCTTTACCTTACAATATAAAGTGCCTTGAGGCGATTGTTACTGAATTGAGTGAAAATCAGAGCTATAGCAACTGTTTAAATCGACATGCACTTCAAAAGTAAAACTAGATGTCACTTCTCTGTAGAAACTTTAAGCCACATAATTTTTTTTTTTTAATATGCTACTGTGATACCTTTGTGGTTTGGTAATTTTTGACAGTGCCTCGTAAAGTCAGTACTTCTAATCAACAGCCGGATCCTTTCTGCATCATCTTTGGTTCATTTGACTCTGCAAATGAGTCTGATTTCAGCTCACACTGCGGAAAATAACTACAATACTTTTCCGAAGCATCAAAATGCTGGATGATGGATTAACAATTACAGACATTAGGTCTGCTTTAAGAAACAAACTCACTCGACTTGACAGAATTTGCCAGCTTCACGAGTTATTTTTTGCTTGGGATTAAAAATCAATGCACAGCCTCGTTATGTTTTTCAGCGTCATCCAAAAGTGAATCAAATTGATCGACGCTGATATGTATCAACAAAATGTAGTTTTAGAGTTTCCAAAGACAGCGTTTTCTTGCAGCTGCTTGATTTAGTCAACCCCAGCTGATCTTAAGCCTTTGTTTTTACATTTCAGCTCACTCTGTATTTACAGCAAGGGTTATGAATTTTTTCCTGCATCTCATGCAATAGGAAGGAGCCTCTTCACAGACAGTGTTTTACCAGATGTGCTGGTTTGCAGGTGCATTACATTTGATAAAGAATCCATTTATCTGAATCACCTTGGCAGTGAAAACGGCAGCCTGTGTCTGACCAGTTTTTAATTCAGGTCACAAAAAAGCCAATATAAGTCATTAACTACTGTACTCTATATTACCACCAGCTTAGCAGCTGGGTGTGGCATCACCCCCTTGACACAGTGGATCATGGCTTTGATGGAGCAACCTGACCTATAGCCCCGTGTCCTACACTGCTTGGCACGACCTGCTCATTAGCAGGTTCAAGGGTCCAAACCTGCCATCTGTCCCCGAGCTAAGGTTCAGAGGGGCCCCCACTGTGCCCCATTGCACTCTCGTAGCCCTCCCAGCAGAGATGCCAAGCAGCAGAAGGTGACATTCCAACTTTCTGCCTCTCTCTCTCTCTCTCCCTTCGAGTCAACTTCAGGTAAGGTTTATTCTAAGAAAGCTTGGATCCAAGTGAGGCACCACTCTGCCAACAATAACTACAAAAAGAGGTGGGGAGAGTATTGTGCGTTTGTTTACAATGTGAAAACGCAGCGGGGGAGAGTGTGTCTGTGTGAGAGTCTCAATTCAGCTGCATCTGGCTTTGAACGTCTCCCCATGCGCTTGTGTGCATACTCACACTCCCTGCAAACATTTGCTTATACCCACTGGCAGTCTGACGAGAATGGGCAGAAATA
>JASGAU010407886.1:0-18583 GCA_030220045.1 Australoheros facetus
TGTGTGTGTGTGTGTGTGTGTGTGTGTGTGTGTGTGTGTGTGTGTGTGTGTGTGTGTGTGTGTGTGTGTGTGTGTGTGTGTGTGTGTGTGTGTGTGTCACGTACACCATACTGAGCTATGCCAAGTTTTTGGCTAATAGCTCTTTGGGAATCACCTTATTGCAAAAATATTATTTTATGTCTGTCAGACTGTGTTAGCTTTGACATTTTGACAAAGAAACTGGGACAAATTGTGTGTTTTTGCAACAGGATGTAAGTGCCTAAAAATACAATTCAAAATTGGTTCATTACTAAGGCGTCTGTTATGACACAACACTGGTTCATCCCTTGAATTAGTGCTTTTTTAAAACTTTAATGATTCGTAGGTCAGTGTTTAGTGGCTTGACAAACAAACAAAAACAAAAAAAAAACAGTCCTCTGAAAATGGTCGGGTACAAGCACTGGATTGAAAATAAGTGAAAAGAAAGGCTTTCAGAAAGCCTGAAGAACTATTGCATAAGACTGCTTTAAAAAATTACAAGAAAGTCTGACTGCTTGGAAGGAATGAATGTAAAGAAATAAAGGGGTGGCTTGAAACTTTTGCACAGTACTGTATATGAAAACTAAAGAACAGCAGCTAAAGTTAATGGTGCCTGTGTTTATCTACACCTTCATTTACTGGAAAACTCTGGGTTAAGCAGGAAAACACATCACCTCCTAAACCCCACGCTGCACACACCTTTCCAATCCTTTGAATAATGGCAGCCATCAAATTTTACTGAGCAGGGAGTTTAGTGAATGCCAGAAGTCTCTGAACTGCAGAGACCTCTGCAACCCAATCAAGACTCAGCACAGATATATATTAAGACCAAACTGCTATTATTGAGCCTATTAAATTGCTCTATCAATCCTTGCGACCTCAGCCTGTCTAATATATCCCATCTGTTCTGGGGAAAGGAGTCCGGTGTGTCTTGGCATCATCAGAGGTATGGAGTAACGTTTCTGCAGTTGCCTGACCTGCTGACTGCTTGTTTTGGACTTGCATTACTCTGTCTGTGTTTATGGAGTGTCTTATCCAGCAGTCACAGCTAATGTACTACTAGAGCACAATTGACAGACACTAATAAATCAGCACTGGCTCCTATCTACAAATTTAAAACAGAGGCTGGAATGTACCCGAAAGCAACTTTTAGCTTGTGCACCCTAAAGATTAATACAATGTGCTCTATTATTTTCTGTCTCAAAATCAAGTGCCGCATTAGTTGCAGCAGTCCCAACAGATCAGCTCGTGGCTCTGTTGATACCTTCCTACAAATCTAGTTGGATGCAAGGATCTGAGGAGCGCTATTTAAGCTGCTTTGGCCTGCCTACAGTTGTGGCACATCTGCAAGCTGCTTTGCACCCCACCTCCAGTTTGACACAATAATGTATGTAAATTGAGGATATCTGAACTACAAAACAGCTGCTGACTACTCAGTAATGGACCAAAGTAGCAAGAAGTATGATAATATCAGTCTGAGGGCCATTTTATGCATGCACACCATCCTTTAAAGTTTAACGTTCATATACTATTTACTTTTGTGACTATGCCATCTGTGTTTGTGCTCTTTCTACTATACAGACATGGATACGCATGCACTTAGAACACAGGCTGCATTTCCACTACACACCCCTCTCCTTGCCAGTGTTGTTTAAGCCGCTACAGGCTAACTCTTGATCCACCTCTGTGCGCTTTGAAGTGGATTTCATCTGTGAACAAGATGTCCAAATTAAAAATACCACAGGCTCGCCCGCAGCCACATTCTGCTATGCAGGGTTTAGTGAGACGACGATGTGTAAAGTGCCGAGTCAGATGCATGTGAGACAGCAAAAACTCACACACAGACAAAGGGAATTTCATTATCACTTTTTACCAGAATAAAATGTTTCTATCTGCCTGTATTTGCACTTTTTTTTACCCAAAAATGTTATCGGCCCAGGAGAGGCCACACTAAAAGTCGTTTGTCTTAAAAATAAAAAGCTGAGATTTTGTTGACCAGATTTTTTTTTTTATTACCCTGGCATGTGGGAATTATCAGGAAATAATCCTGCTCATAATCTTATCCATGTCAACATGAAAGAACAACTTTAAAGTGCTGACGTGAACAGACATTTCTCATTAAGCAATAATTATTAAGTGTAATTCTTCTCAGCTTTCTGCTCAATTTAATATCTGAATTCCTGTTTTACAACAAACACTGCAACGCCCTGGATGAAACACGCTGGGCCTTTGACTGTTTTTTTGCCACTGCAGAGTGAGACAAAGCTGTTTAATTTAGAGAAACGCACTCGTTTCCACAGTTTTATCTGTAAGCTTTGTTTTACATTGGCTCATTTAGCTGACCGTTTGATCTTTTCCCTTTCTTTTCGACCCCCTGATTTGTTGCTCATTGTGAAGCAGTGAAGCTGATGAAGCCAGAAAAATATTTAAAAAGATATATTATCATCTTATTAAAAAGTTGCTTATCTTTTCCTTTGTAAAAATAATTTCTGGGTTTCATATTCCAATCTTAAATGCAGCTAATTTCACCTCTCAAAGGGCCACACACCTTGATGACTGCTTAACTTGCTCTCATTGTGATATACGAGCATGTAACAGCTGAAGACGTTGCACAAGCTTCTTCTAGATGTTTTGATCTGTTTGTCTTACTTTGGTGTTCCAAGTATCAGCAGACAGCAGGCTTCAGGCCAAACGGCAACACTCAAAATTGTACTCAACTAAACGGTGCCCATCAAGCCGAGTCAATTTCTTCCTATTTGGAGCACCTGGATTGCAATTTTGACCAGGATTCAACACCCACCCCCCACCCCCTGTATATATTCTTTTTTTTTCCTGTGTTTCTTCTGCTTTGTCAGCTTTTTGTCCCAGTCTTCTGGTTGATTGACTCACCCTTTGACTCCTGACCCCTTAATCCCCTGCCAGCTGCAGCGAGGCCCCCAAGGAGGACTTGCATGCATGTGTGTGTGTGAGAGAGGCAAGAAAATATCTATACAAGACATGAATGTGCACTAGCATACAGTATACATGTGTACTGACTAGGTTTGTTTTTGTCTTTACACATCATGAAGGTGGGTTGACATGTGCGCGACGTTTATCCTCTTAGCAGCAGTGTGAAGATGCGACTGCATGAAGGAATGTCTGTTAAATAATGAACTGCAGTGTTACGACATAACTTGCAAGACTCGGCATTCACACAATCAGCCCATAAAACTGCTAATAATACACCTGAGGCTTTTACTGAACAAGGAAGCAGTCATTTGCGTTGTTCACAAGTGTAGCATCACACCTGCAGTCATGGCTGTGATTCAGCTGATCTTACAGTAACTTTTCGTCATGTCTTTTTACACAACTGTTGCACAACTCATTTTAGCCCCACAGGGTTTAATTATACTTCTCCTCTCATCAAACAATTACTATAACACTGTGCAATCTATAATTTAGTTTAATTTCATCTGGCATTTAAAACAGAGGACTCCTGAGACTAACACCCATTAAGAGTTGGTTTGTTGGTTTTTTGTGGATACCCTCTTAGCAGACGCCAAAACCAGGTCAAGCAACTAGAGATTTTCCTTTCAATAATCTTATGCACCTTTTGGCTCTTATTTTGCTACTTGTAGAGCAACACTTTGTGTTGATAGGAGGGTACACAAATGTGTAATGTATAGTTAAGATATCAGGCTGCAAGTTAGAGCCTATGTTTCTATATTAAAAAATGCTAAACTTGAAACCAGATGCTTACCTAACAACAATCATCCAAGTCCAGCTCTAAAAGTTAGACACAAAATTTGCTACCAATGGGTGCCACAGCTACTCTTGATTTCATTCTGCCACAGCGAGTCTTCAGTAACCCTTTATTGAGTTAAATGTACAGTCCCAACAACACAACACTGAACAAGAGTGAAGAGAACACGACCAAGATAATAAATGCTTTGAGAGCTACTCGTGGGTTCCATTTGAAGTTGGACTTTTTGGAACGTCCTCTCAAATCAGACTTCCAACTCAGAAAGTTGGAGCATCCCCGCCAACCCTGACTTTACAATCCAAGATGGCAGCACTGCATGTGAACATTAGTGAAACTGTAAAACCTCAAATCTTTACTGGCACAGCGGATGGAGAATTTCGACTTTCATGGCTATCTCCAAAAAGCGCAGAACTTGCCGGAAAAAGTTGTTAGATTTGTCACTAGTTGTTAAGTTGGCAACACTGCTAGTGATGCATGGATGTCTGCACTTTATTATGGTGCAAAACAAGTCCTGTTTTTCCTTGCATTCCTATTTTTAAAGTCTTTTTTTTTTTTCCATTAACAAGTGCAAGCACCTCTATCAAAGCAGACGTTTCAGCGGTTTGCGGGGTTGGAGCATTCGGTTATGTGGTGACACAATGCCAAGCAGGAAAGATACCAGCAAGACAGGTTATTGCTGCAAAAGGTGGTTCTACAAGCCAGAACCACCTTTAGCTTTTCACAGGAAAACTAAAAAAAAACAAAAAAACTCATGAATGGTGCAAACAGGCAAACACAGACTTGTAGACAGACACAATCAGGTCTCACCTGTCTGAAAGGAACAAGATACTACACATGCGCCTCTATGCAGATGCATAGAGGTCCCTTAAAATAACACCTGACACAACTATGATGTGACTCAATGATCTTTCACAAGTCCTGATGTGTACAACATGTCAGACACACGTCTCAACTTTAGTGCACACGGTAAGTGACAATGCCTGTTTGTCAAATGGCCTCTCTCCTCACCTGTTGTGCCTTTGACTTGCTGAAAATATCACAGGTCCAGACCTCTACTCTTTGAAGTGCTTTGTGAGGCCCCGCAGCCCCCAGGCTGCTTGCAACTTCAGTGCAAGTGTGTGTGTGTGTGTGTGTGTGTGTGTGTGTGTGTGTGTGTGTGTGTGTGTGTGTGTGCGTGTGCGAGCGTGCGCACTTGTCCTGTTTGACGGGAACAAAAGGGTTTATGTGTGCAAAGAAAGACTATGTGCCCCCAGGAAAATAAAGGGAGGGGGCTCCAAAGAAGGGGGCTGGAAGGTGGGCTTTCCCCTAATCTACTACACTGCCCCCATCTAAACACACACACACACAGATACACACTTGCCCTCAGGTATGGCTGCCATTGAAGGACAGAGTGGGGAAGTGTTATCTTAAGGCAGTGGTTCTCAAATCCAGGCCTTGAGGGCCGGTGTCCTGCAGCTTTTAGATGTGTCCCTGAGCCAACACACATGAATCAAATGGCTGAATTACCTCCTCAGTATGCAGTATCCTCCAGAGTCCTGCTTATGACTTCTATATTTGACTCAGGTGTGTTGAAGCACATCTAAAACCTGCAGGACACTGGGCCGCGAGGCCTGGATTTGAGAACCACTGTCTTAAGGAGAGATTAGGGCGCAAGCTTGAATATGAAAGCTTTCTTTATACGGAGCAGAGACTGATTCTCTCAGCTCTCAAATGGCAAGGAAAACACTTATTACTTGTTCACTTTAACTGTACATATTTCTAAAAACTGATTTTGCTGTTTTAATAAGGCATAAATCTCAATGGGATATTGAGATTTTGTTCTTTAACCCCTCGTACATTACAGGCTACAAAACTGAGAGGAAAAAAAATGTGATTTCAGGTCACCAAAAGGTTAGCTGTTGTCTCATCCTGCATTCTGTTTTAGGCAATACAGACACAGATGAACCACTGGAGGCATCCTGGTCTCCTGGTGGCTCCTGGTACCACACAGGAATGTTACAAGAAGTCTGTATGTGTCAGGCTCTTTACCTTCCTATTAAGCCGCCAGTGTTTATACAGCACACTGTGAGGATGGGGGGGGAGACACGCTCCATGGGTTAGTAAAGGAGTAACAACTCCTAAACCGTCCCTGGTGGTGGAAGGGGAGTAGGCAGGGTTTGAGCTCAAGGAGGGGTTCCCCTCTGGTGAGCATGTTAAGCCTCAGCGTGTTGCGTGTTGTTTGAGTCTTGAATTCCTCCGCTGTCAAGGAAGCTTGTAAAGACGTAACGTGAGCCTTTTTATGTCCCTGAAAACAGAGACCAAATTTTGCCATATCCCAACTCCCATCATTCAAATAAATGTTATAAACTGCTTCAGGCAAGACTGGGATGCATAGATGTGGGTCTGCAAGAAAAAAGAAGCATCCACTTCCAATAATTCAAACAACAGGTTTTGACACGATAATATGCATGTGTATATGTGCCACAGTCATTTAGCAAAGTAAAGTGAGTAGTCAGCAGACTAATGCCCTTTTACTGATTAAAAAATAACTCTAAGAAGAGCATTTTCAGCTTTGATGTGCTAAACTTTATGAAACATTTGCTGCCTTTAAAGTTTTAGACAAAACAATTCAGAGATGTTATTTCGTGATTGTGGAAATTGGGACACTTCAGTCACCGAGATAATAAAGTGATATAAGATGCGCTTTTAAATAGTTTAGATTTATAGTACTTGATAACTTGGAAAGAAATGCATTCATCAAATGCTAAAACAACAAGGGGAGAAAATCCAGAGCAGCGTAATGACCGAACTGAACAGAATGACTTATTAGTAGTCGGAGGCTTGATGTTGGACATCTGCTCCATCTGCGTGACCCTCACAACCCGCTGAACATCTGCACAGCAGCAAGAGGACGACATTATGATTTCTGCCCTCTATTTTTATGTGCACTTTGTGCTCAAATACTAAGCAACAGAGACTACAGTTGGAATTGGAAAGCAGCAGACTGACAAAGCTAACAACATTGATTTCTTTTTGTTTAAAGCTGCAGTGTGAAGACATTCTATGCAAATATTCAACTGTTCAGTTAATGATTAGTTGTAGCAAATATAGAAGCTCCAGGAATGGATTTGTCTGAAAGAAGAGATATAATTTAAAACTTCTCACATCTAATAAAACAAATTTAAGGCAAGGCACCATAAAAGCATTACATAATGTAGAGTAAGGGTGATATCTAAGAGAAATTATCTGGCCTCATTCAAAAGGGTTATGGTTGTTTTAGTCCCATGCCAAATAAGCTGAAAAATAGAAGATGTTCCTTTCAAATGAAGTCTCATATTACTTTTGGTGTTACAATTTTTCTGTTAAAAGATTTTCCCATATCGGAGTTCTAAACAAACTAAAGGTGTTTTTATACCTACATTCCACGAGTTTTCAGACCCCTTTAGCACGTTTTTTTTTTTAAATGCAGCAAATCGAATTACTTTTTCTTGAGACCGCACGTGAAAGCACCAGTTGTTCTGCAGGTTCTTATTGTTACTGATTGTAAGGGCAGACTTAAACTAAGTGGGACATTCTGTTCTACATAAAAGAGAAATCCAGAGAAAATATAAGTCAAAGTAATCTGAATAACACACTGGGCAGAAACCAGAACAAGGGAGCAGGAGGGTGAGGCTGGACAGGAGCGTCTGTGCAATGTAAAAATGTCACATCTGCACACGTCAAACACAGTGGATGCAGAGTAAATAAGAAAGGAATCGTAAAAATGAAAAAGCAGGGAGAAACTTTTCGTTCAGGAAAAACTGTGCAGTCAGCACACCAAAGCATCAAAAGCAATGGAAATATAAATAGCGCAATGTAGGAGGAAACTTCGTCACATTACAAGCACTAGAAAATAAGTACAGCTTGTTGTGTCACTGATGTTATTTGCCTATAAAAAGTCTACTCAAGTAGTGGTACGGTGACCGAATTCTGACCTGAAGGGAGGTGTGTGTGTGTGTGTGTGTGTGTGTGTGTGTGTGTGTGTGTGTGTGTGATCTAGGTATTAGTCATAATGTGTTTGTGTAAATGTGTTTACACAAACACATTATGGAGAAGTGGCCAAAAGGTAAGTTTACATAATGTAAATGATGCCATTTGAAGGAAAGACATTTTTTAAGGTTCCAGCACAGAACATATAAAAATGAATGTTTAATGTTTGTGGACTACTGTTGTGAAGCCTGGACATGAGTATTTTGGGGATTGTCAGCTTGGATTTTTGAAAGCAGAGGGTGGGATCTGATTTGGTACCTGAGGACATACAGTAGCAACTTGTGAGTCACAAAACAGCCACACCCTAAAAGCATGCCCTGCTCTAGTCTAGTGCTCTAAATCATAATTTACAAAATTAACATCATGCTGTATTGAATAAGATTTGAAACTAGCAACTGAGTCCATAAACTCATGAGGAAAGTGTTTACTGAGATCAGAAATGAAGGGAGAAGATGCTCACAGAAATCTGTCGAATGTGGCTTCTTTCTTGCAACCTGACGAGTCGCCACCTGCTGGCCATTAGAAAGAAAGGTTCGCTCACTTTTTGGTTGCAGAGGCTACGTTCACTTCTTTTATAAAGAGTCTCAGCATTAAGGTTAGTCAAGAAGTAATTAATACTGAGGTTAAAGAAAGACTCCTGGAAATGCAAGCAAATGTAATGACCCCTGAAGTCACAGATAAATGACTGTGTGTAGCTGGGTAACATCTGAGCACCACAGGGCTCACTTAAACCCCGTAAGGAGGAGGGGCTTTTAACTGGTGTGGCTGATAACAAGTGAATTCTCATACACACACACACACACACACATGCACACTATCAAGTCCATGCCTCTGTCCTCTTCAGCTTGTGCCTCTTAACTTCCTTCACGAGCTTATTAACTCCCTGATTGGGGAACTTTTCTTCATGTCCCTCCCCATTTAGTTGTCATGGTGCCACGACCTGAACACTTATTAGCTGACCCTTGGGATTAGTCCAAGCTTGAAACGGGGAGAGTTGAGGTTAAGTCTTCACCTCGAGGTGCTCGCTGCAGCATCTCACAAAAACCTTAATTAAATCGCTGAGACACCGCGTCAGGAATGTTTGCTTTACTCTCCATGTACTTCTGTCCATCCCTCTGTCTCCACCTTTCTTTGCTTTTCCCATACTCATACTCCACACTGGGTTTGCTTTACTACCCCAAACTCCTCACGGCGCGGACAGCGAAGGCAGCAAATTGCAAGATAGGGTGAAGACAGGAGGTCATAATCAGCATATTGCTGCCTAGATTTATTAGATAAACAACTCAGTCATGCATTGCAGGCATTCCTTCTACATGTTACCACAGCAGTACCAGATTATTATAGTGGGTTTAAATGTGAATAAAGATGAATAAAATAGTCTTTTTTGCAAGAAAGGTGGATGAGAGATGAGATATAAGTGTGCATTTTACCACTACAACAAATTGCTGTTCACACTGTGAGAGCTCTCATTGTTTACAATAACTCTTTATTTGTCAAAAGTTAGAAAATAGTCAAATGCCCAGCTCAGCTTTACAAACCCCAGGCGGACTCTGACACACTGTCTTCTATGACCAAGTCCACAAGTTCAGATTCTGCTGTTCATACGTTTAATGAATGCATTGCAATGTCAGGCGATCTGAAAGACATTCTTTGAGTCTCTGTTGCTTCATCTTTAAAACATCAGGGCGGAAAAGTGAGACATCCACACCACAAGATCCCAGAACAGAAAGCTGTTTTTTCCACTTTCAAGCTTTGTCATTGGTATAAAAATTTTTTTTTAAGTATTTAACTTACAGGTACATCAACCAAAGACAAGCAAGAAATAAATCCTTAAACTTGAGAAGCTGGGATCTGTGTTTTTATCATAATGATGCGCATATATTTAATTAACTCTGTTAGAGTTGTCACCTGTCAATCACTAATCCACTAAGTCCACTTTCAGTGATGCACAGTCACTAAATAAAATGTGCATACTACAAATAAAACATGTTTACATTCATATTTAGTCACATAGCAGCATATATGTAGGCTTGGCAGGATAACAGCAGAGCAAATGCCATAAAGTCATCACTGTGAGCTCGTAGACCGGCGGTATGTCCCGAAAGTGATACTTCGATTTGTCTCCGGGGAATCACCAACTCGTGCAGATTAAAGCCTCAAACAGCCCGAGGTGAGAGGGAAACAGTGAAGAGGCAGATAACGACTTCTAATCCGATACTGTACATGCAACACTGAAGCAACGACCAAGATAAGAGCTAATCCTGTTTTCCACGTATCTCTGCAGGAAACACTCCTCTCAGTGTCTTTCCTGGTGGTGCGTCTCCCTGAGCGCGTCTGGCCAGCAGATCTTGACCCGAGATACTGACCCGTACGCCGGGAGAGGAATGCAAGGATACGCTGACAAAATCACAGCCACAAAGGAAGCTTTCACCTCCGAAGCAGGCTGAGTAAAGGGTACAAGGAGCCGACGTTGGATTAAGTATGAGTGTGTAAGAGCGTCAAAGTTTACAGGAGAACTGATGAACTCTATTTGTAATGGACATCACAGCATCTAAACGGTTAAGGGCACGAGCAGGGTTTCCCTAAGATAAAATGAAAAAATAAATAAACATGAATTAAAAGAGCTACAGCACAGTTCAGCGTGCACACAAGTCCACACTGAAAGTTTCGGTATGACTATCAAAACGCACGGGAGGCTTACCTTGGCAAAGTAATCCAAAGTCCGCGGGAATACGCTGGAGCAGCTTCTCCCCAGACCTTTTATCCACTTTGTCGGGCTTTCCTCTCAAATGCAAAGCTCCCCCAAAAATTATGAGGAACTTCTTCTTGCAGCGCAGCGTAGTTGAAACCAGAAGGTGTCTCATGGAACTGCAGCGCACTGGCTGTGCTTGGAGAGCCAGGTCCGCCGGCGCTCAGCGGCGCACAGACTTCTCAACAATAGTGCTCATTGAAGGCAAGGAGGCGAGGACTTAAACGAGCTGAGGAAGAGGGAGGTACAGTGCGGAGCAGGAGCGCGTTACCGTGCGCGTCCACGAGGCAGGCTGCACCTGCGAAGGGACATATGTGGAGAAATTAGGGAAATAGCTGGCTTTCAGCTTCTAAATTTTCCATTCTTAACAAAAAGCAAGGAAACACAAACAAGTGAGAAAACATGCCTGCAAACATGCCTTCTCTTTCCCCCTCACAGCTAACACTGAGGACATTTGATAGAAGGGAGACTGTAATCTCTCATCAGCTACAGGAAATGGCCTTATAACAGGAAAGCTTATGGGATTACAAAGAGAGGAATGCTGACTTCTGAACGACCAGTTTTGTTGTACTTTGATTTCTTTTTTTCTTTTCTTCAATCTCATCCAGATGGAGGACAATTAAAGGGCATTTACAACAAATAATCAATGCACCGGCCATGTTTAGAATGAGTTACAGGTCAGTTTTGGTGCATCTGCACTCAGCTTTCCAAGAACAAATTATACAGTTGACTCAGTAATTCACTTTTGACTATTTTTCTACAAGCCTAGTTACAATGTACCCACATGAATAAAATATGAAAATCATTTTATTGATCTGTTAGAAATATTGACTTGATTTGTAGTGACTAGACTGTCAGTTGCAGCTGCCATAAATGTTGATTTCCATCACTTCAAACGTAACAAAAAGGCACAGAATAAATCCCCATGCAGAGTCCATGTTTCCTGTCCAAGGGATCCCATAAGCATCACGTAGGGAATCTCTTAAGTCATAATTAGCTGCTCTAAAATCATTCTAACATGCATGCACCATTCATGATAAGAAAGTGAAGTGCAATAACTCCTCTGAGCTTTTTTGTTGTGGCCATTTCCACGACAACTGCATCGCAGAAGTTCACCCACCTATCATATTTCTCTGTATATGCGGTCCCATCTCCACGTTTGCATTTCCATTTTAGGCTCGTATATTTATACACGGGCTTGGGAAAGCTGCTGCAGGTGCACCACTAACCAAATACTTCCGCCCGTCACTTAAGCTGTAAATGAGCTGTGGACAGAGAAGCTGTATTCAAGTGTGGCGCTGCGCTGTGTGTGCGGGAACCCACAGAAACCTGAAACTCGCCGTTGGCACCAGCCCTCAGCCTGGTAACATAGGTTTAACATCACTGACAGGGAAGCACACTCACTGGTGGGACTCACATATACAACAAGGCAGACATTAATAATCCACCCTAACAGAAGAAAGAAAAAAAAAAACACATTCATTATCATATTTGAATACATGCATGGTACATGTGCAGCTGTACCCAACACACAGATGCCTCTGAACACATTAACACATTCTAGGAGATCTGACAGTCTAAACTGAGACGGTCAGCCAGACAAGCCTGGGCATGCGTGAGCAATGTCCAGATCAAATCCATCTATGTGACTCACACAGTAAAAACACAAAGGAATGTGGTCACAGTTAGCCAAAGTCATGTCTGAGGAACTTTTCAATTTCTCTACACAATCAGTTTGGAGAAATGTTTTTTTTTTTAATTAAAGGACAAGAAACTGCCTGCCCCAAAGTAACCCATGACCTCCTGTTAGCAGTCCACAGCAGGTGGATCTTGCTGCTTTAATTCTAACATGGGTTCCCATCAAGAACACTGCACTTTGTTGGCTTTATAGGTATTTTTTAGTTCTACTTGGTAACTATAGATAATTATTCATGATCTAAAACTTCCATTACCTGCAATGTAGCTTGAAGGTTAAATTTGAGGTCCCTAATATCCAACACTTGCTCCGGTCACGGGTTAAAGCCATACTTTTGCCATCAGGTCCTCTCTTTTATATTGTCTTTCTAGTTTACTTTTATCTATGCCTATTTCTTATAATGACATTTTGTGTTTTGCATTTTTTCTTGTTTTAAATCACACTTTTACCTTCATTTAATCTTTATATTGTGACTTTCTCAGAGTATCTTCATTTTGCATGGCTGTCAAAGAATTTGCAAACTATTTGCAAAACCTTTATTTTCAGGACCTGCCTATAATGTTAAGACTTTGTAACGTTCCCCTTTATGGTTTTCTGCTTTGACTCAAATGTGATACAACATCATCAGGTGGCACACTAACAAAATCAGGACTCATCAATCATTTAAACTCCATTTTTCACCTGCTGTACATGGAATCGACCTGTAGCCCTGGCTCGACTCTCTCACGAACATCAGCTGGCTGCTGTGGGTTTGGTCCTGTTAAAGAGCAGCTTTGCATTGTGTGAGCCTGCACTTGCGTGTTTGTGTGAGCACACTTGCGAGGCTGAGAAAGAGGAACAGATTTTGACGGGAGCGCGAGAAAACAAACACACAGAGCCAGATCCTTTGCAGCTATGTTTGATCTGCTGCTTTACAGTGAAACACTAAAGCGGGACGTTCTCAAGGGAAGAGATCAATGCAGCAAAATGATTAACCTCACCTAGCATGAACTGGCAGTGTAATCAGGGCATTAGAGTACATTTCACAAATACTAGCTTTACTCACATAGGTCAGTTTGTTAAAGCTGGTTAACACTACTCAGCCTATGAAAATGGTTGTATAATATCTTCTGTGGTTTTGGAAGCACACTCTAACGTCTGAGAAAACAACCTGATGTCATCTGCATTATCCTGAGCATTTGTAATGCTTTTGCTGGCTAGTCCAACACTTCTTAGCTGCGTTAGTTTGTGCTGTGGTGTTTCCTACATCTATTTTTACATCCATCCAGAGGTAAAAAATTTAAACTCTGTCAAACCGTGAACAGACATTCAAGATACGCAACAACATTTCCTTGCTGAAAAACTCTTAATAGTACAGAACAAAGTGGTGTGCAATAGGCTAAGTGTGGCTCCTGCTGTGTGAGCAGTGAAGGAGGGCTGCAGTCGGGTACAACGTGGGAGTGTTTCACTCAGTGTTTATGTGATTCACACAGTCGTGGCTGTGGAAGGCTTGACCCTTCGAAGACCTCCCCAGCACAGCGGAAATGACTTCTGTGTGTGCAACTTTTCTCTCTTAGTTCCTCCCAAACTCCTCAGTCCGAAGCTTTGAGGAGCGTGAATAAGACACGAAAACCAGGCATCTAAAGCAGCGGGAGTGTTCGTGTACATGGGCTTGCATTCTGTGTATCACGCAGCATGCTTGTATGTGTTTATGTGTGTAAATGCCAACCAGGCTTCATGAGCGTCCATGCTGCACATAGCTGTCTGTAGAATGTGTTTTACAAGATTGCCAAAGTTCTTCGAGCAAAGATTGTTGCGGCAGAGAGGAAAACATGAAATAACACAAAGGAATTCAGGCCTGGAGTTACTCTCCCCACGGGAGGCAGGCAGACGGCGTTTGGTCTGGAGCCAGAAACACTGAAGGAAAATGAGAACAGTGTCCATGCTGCTTTTCTTATTCCAGTTTCTCTTTCCCTTAACTTGTCACTGCTTCTTTTTGATAATACAGAACAAGGGACTCCATATGTTTCTTCTTCTACTTCTCTTTTTTTTCTGCATATAATTCTGCATATGTTTCATATTTCCTGTGTGTCAGTGTGTGCTCCTCTCACTCTAGTATATTAATAGCACTTTGCAGTGATGATTAGGTTGCCACCTGCACCCTATCACACCCTCACTACACACACACACACACACACACACACACAATGTAGGAACATACACATACAGCAATGTATGTGTGTGTGTGTGTGNGGGGGGGGGGTCAGGGTAAGGGTAAGGGTCAGTGCGTGGTTGGCTGGGTACAGTATGTGTACAGTATGGGGGCAGCTTTTCAGTAATATTGTCTAAATGGTACTTCAGGATGCTGCAATAGAAAGAGTATTTGGTTTATCTTAGAAATGCTCACAGTGATATTAAAGTAAAGATCAGATATACTCATGAGCAAGAGCCAGCTACCATCAGCTAACATCAGCGGTGGCTCAAGGTGGCTTTCCTCAAAAAGTGTCATGGCTCCGGTTCGCTCCTGGAGCTCTATATTTTGGCTTCACACTATTTTCTCCTCAGCTTAAGAATTTCCAAAGCCTCTTAAAAGTTCTCTCCTTCTTTGACAGTTTTTCCACCTTAGTAGGGCTTTTATCTTTACCAGCACTTAGTCCTAAAGTTAAGGGGAAATTTTTGCAAAGTGTAAGTCTAAGAATTATGATAGTATTTAGTATTAGGAACTTTGTGAATATGGGCTCTGCTGTCACACCTAAATACAGAAGAAACACCATAGGGGAGGGAGAAAGTTAGCATCTTGCATATGGACACTTCTAAACTGTGGCACTTCATTTTAGAACAAACGGGAGGAAGAGAAGGAAAGATGAGAAGAGGAGGTGACAGTGAGATGCCAGGATATTGGGAAAGCACGGAGGCAAAAACCATTCAACTGGAACTGTGAGGGGTAGAAGAAGAGAAGAGGAAGACAGGGTGGGATTTCATGATGGACAGTGAGTGGGAAGAAGAGAGAAAGAAAAACAGAAAAGGCGAAGGAGGGTGAGACAGGGAGACTGTGGGNAGTCATGGGAAACCACGTTGGGTTCCTGCCCCAGACTCTGCAGTTGTTAGCCTCGTCAGTGTTGTTGTTTTGTTTTCACATGGCCTTAAACCTCTCTGTGCGGACCACAAACAGATGTTAATGACGTTTCTCACTGCAGTTTGTGCTCAGAGTCATCAGTGCTGCTAATGGGCTGCAGTGAGACGTCCTGCGAGGATGGACGCCAGCACACAAGAAAGACACACACACTCACACACACACAAAAACAAAACAACTCCCAAAACACTCATGAAACAAAAACATGCTAAACATTGTTTAGAGATGTTGGCCAAAACCTAATTTGCTTACTTTACAGTTATAACACTACAACAGTGATGAGTGCAGGCCTCACATACAGTATATCAATATTACTAACCCTAACCCTACTGTAGCTCCAGTCAGCGCACAGCAAACAGAAACCAGAGCAGCGAGTCTTTGTGGTAACAGGTGGGGTTGAATTCCAGTCGGCCTTTCTATGGTAACAGCTTTCTTGCAAAACATGTAATTAGCAACAGGAGCCTAGTCTGGTGCATTATAATTAAAGATTAGTGACAAATTACACAAAAAAAATCCCACATCAAGTGTCTCTGTAAGGTTGGTTTATCAGAAGTGGTCATTAATGCTGATTCTCTTTGATTTCCCATCAATGCGGCTGCACGCGTACTTCAAAAAGCATTATCATGATGTGAATTGTTTTAAATGTTATTTGCCAAGTCTGGCTGAAAGTAAAATACAAAAGGAAGCCACTTGCAAAGTGTGTAAATTGCAGAGAAATCATTGCCAGCAGTACTGGAAGCCAGGAAATGCACATCAAGTATTTCTAGGTGAAGTATTGTGAAAATGGGAGAATGAAAGTAGATCAGTGAAAGATTCAAGAATATTCTGTTTGTTTAGTGACACCATTTTGCTCGCTGGAGCCTTTAAATGATTGCATTACAAGGTGCACTTTCCAGTGGATCACAGTCGGATATGATTTAACTCCTACCATGGAAGCACCAGTGATACAGCAGGCATTCACCATGAGCTGCAACTATGAACCCACCTTTGCTATAGCAGCCGCCCTTCAAATAATACTGTTCCTGATTTCTGCTAATATAACTTTCTCATTGCTGTCGCTATAAGACTACGGTATGACTACAACAATTAACATTATGTGTACTTTTAATATGAAATTATTCTCATTGCCAGGACTTTAATATCAACCATCTATAAAATAACACACATTGTGATTACAGAGGAGATATCTAATAAATCCTGTGATAAACCAAAGACACACACACACCTCATGCTGGAGTTTTTAGGTTTTTTTTACATGTGTAGCAGAGCAGTGCAGACAGCTGTGTTTGTTGTGAGAGAAAGAGGAGAGAGGATGCTGGAGAGAAATCAGGAGAACGAGACTGTATGCCATTATGTATGCTTGTTTAATTCTGTGTAAATACAACATACATGGATCTGTGACATGTTTATGTGTGTTTTTGTCTGTGACTGCATGTGTGTTTTGAGGGGGCTGACCACAGCGTGAGGCTTCCAGCAGCAGGGGCTACCAGTGATTCTCACAGCCCGCAGAGTGACTCTGTGACAGGGATCGTGAGAACCTGAGTGGCAGGGGTCCTTGTGGTGAAGAGTACACAGAGCTGACAATTCTGCTCAGGAAAACATGGACTCGTCCTTTGAGTTCTTCCTTTTAGACTCCTTGTCACTGAAGCGTCCTCGGGGAGTAAATACCTGTTCTGCTTCTTATAAGCAACAATATCTAATTAACCAATAACATGACAGCAACTCTTTCCATCCATTTAAGCATGGAGACATGAACAAGACTGCATGCTAAAGTTCAAACTGAGCATCAGACTGGGGTCTGATGCTCAGATCAGCAGTTTTTCAGATCAGCAGTTTTTCAGAAACTGCTGATCTGGGATTTCCCACACAGCCATTTCTATGGTTTACAGAGAATGGTCAGAAACAGAGAAAATATCCAGTGAGAGGCCGTTCTCTGGGTGAAAATGTCCTGGTGATGTTGGAGGTCAGAGGTGAATGGCCAGTGTTGATAGGATGAGAGCAGTAACTCCAATAACCACTTGATACAACAAAGGGATGCAGAGGAGCATCTCTGAATGCACCTGGAAAAAGATGGTGCCACTCTAGTTAGCTCACCAAAACTGGAAGATAAAAGATTGGAAAATGTTGCTTGGTCTGATGAGTGTTGATTTCTGCTGCAAAATTTCAATGGTAGGGTCAGAATTTGGCATAAACAACATGAAAGCATGAATCCATCCTGCCTTGTATCAGTGGTTCAGGCTGCTGTTGGTGGTGTAATGTATCAGGGATGTTTTCGTGGCACACTTTGGGCTCCTCAGTACCAAATGAGCATAATTTAAATGCCACAGCCTACCTGAGAATTGTTGCTGACCATGTCCTTCCCTTTATGACCACAGTGCACCCATCTTCTGATGGCTGTTTCAGCAGGATAACACGCCATGGCACAAAGTTCAAATCATCTCGAACTGGTTTCTTGAACATGACAATGAGTTCACTGCACTCTAATGGCCTCCAGAGTGACCAGATCTCAGCCCAACAGAGCACCTTTGGGATGTGGTGGAACAGGAGATTCACATCATGGATGTGCAGCCGACAAGTCTGCAGCAACTGTGTGACGCTCTCACATTGACGTGAACCTAAATCTGTGAGGAATGCATAGGCGTAGGAACCGGGGGGGGGGGGTGGAGGGGACGTGTCCCCCCCAATATTGGAGACAGGCGCATTTGTCCCAACCAAAAATTACACAGCGGAGGAGAAAAATACTTGATTTTGAAATCTTTAACTCGTGTGCTTTTATTTTGAAGGCACAACATGCACTCCCCCCCTTCCTTTGAACGCTCTGACTGTTTGGGAGGTGGGAGACAGCGGCAGGAGTCAGACACTCTTGAATGAGGTAAAACAGTCTGTCGGGATCGTTGCCATGAACAGAGCCGGACTGAGGCATAGGCGAAATATGCAGCTACCACCACCAGGGGGCCCCCAAGCTCACATACATTTGTAATAAAACTTTATGCTAGTGCACTGGTAACAATTATCTGTGCATTAGTAACAATTATCTGTGCACTGGTAACATTTATCTGTGCACTGGTAACATTTATCTGTGCACTGGTAACATTTATCTGTGCACTGGTAACATTTCGTCCCCTTAGAATTATAAGGTTCTATGTTCTGACCAGTTTAGATATTGAGCTTTAAAGTTTTTGCACTCTGTATAGCAAAAATTACACATGGAATAAGTCTTGTTCACACATGATTATGAAACACACCCTATATGTATTC
>JASGAU010407889.1:0-13456 GCA_030220045.1 Australoheros facetus
ACGGGCCAGACACCCCATACTCCCACAGGACCTCCCACAGGATACCCCGAGGGACACGGTCGAATGCCTTCTCCAAGTCCACAAAGCACATGTAGACTGGGTGGGCAAACTCCCTCGCCCACTCAAATATCCTTGAGAGGATAAAGAGCTGGTCCAGTGTTCCGCAACCAGGACAAAAACCGCATTGTTCCTCCTGGATCTGAGGTTCGACTAATGGACGGACCCTCCTTTCCAGCAATCTGCCATAGACCTTACCGGGGAGACTGAGTAGTGTGATCCCCCGAAGGTTGGAGCACACCCTCCGGTCTCCCTTCTTAAAGATGGGGACCACCACCCCGGTCTGCCAATCCAATGGCACAGCCCCAGATCTCCATGCGATGTTGCAGAGGCGTGTCAACCAAGACAGCCCTACAACATCCAGAACCTTCAGGAACTCAGGGCGAATCTCGTCCACCCCAGGGACCCTGCCACCAAGCAGTTGTTTAACTGCCTCAGTGACCTCACCCCCAGTGATGGTCAAGTCATCTCCCTCGTCCCCAGACTCTGCTTCCACTACAGAAGGCGTGTCAGTGGGATTCAGGAGGTCCTCAAAGTATTCCTTCCACTGTCTGACTATAGCCTCAGTTGAAGTCAGCAGCACCCCACCTGCACTATAAACCGTGTGAGTGGAGCACTGCTTTCCCTTCCTGAGTTGCCTGACGGTTTGCCAGAATCGCTTCGATGCCGTCCGAAAGTCTTTCCATAGCCTCACTGAACTCCTCCCACACCCGAGTTTTTGCTTCGGCCACTGCCCGAGCTGCATTCTGCTTGGCCTGCCGATACCTGTTGCTTCCAGAGTCCCACAGGCTAACCAAGCCCGATAGGACTCTTTCTTCAGCTTGATGGCTCCCTTCACCTCCGGTGACCACCATCTGGTTCAGGGGTTATCACCACGACAGGCACCAACCACCTTGCAGCCACAGCTCTGAGCAGCAGCCTCAAAAATGGAGGTGCAGAACATGGTCCATTCGGACTGAATGTCCTCAGCCTCCCTCGGAATGCTGTTGAAGTTCTGCCGGAGGTGGGAGTTGAAGATCTCCCGGACTGGGGCTTCTGCCAGGCGTTCCCAGTGCACTCTCACAATACGTTTGGGTGCGCCAGGTCTGTCCAGCATCTTCCCCCGCCACCTGAACCAACTCACTACCAGGTGGTGATCAGTTGACAGCTCAGCTCCTCTCTTCACCCGAGTGTCCAGAATATACGGCCACAGATCTGATGATACAATTACAAAATCGACCTGCGATCTAGAGTGTCCTGGTGCCATGTGCACTTATGGACATCCTTATGTTCGAACATGGTGTTTGTTATGGACAAACTGTGGTTTGCACAGAAGTCCAAAAACAAAACACCACTCGGGTTCAGATCGGGCAGGCCGTTCCTCCCAATCACACCCCTCCAGGTCTCACTGTCATTGCCCACGTGAGCGTTGAAGTCTCCCAGCAAGACTATGGAGTCACCGGATGGAGCACTCTCCAGCCCCCGCCCAGCAACTGCAAAAAGGGTGGGTACTCTGAACTGTCATTCGGCACATAAGCGCAAACAACAGTCAGGACCCCTTCCCCGGCCCGAAGGCGCAGGGAAACTACCCTCTCGTCCACTGGTGAAAACTCCGACGTGCAGGCAAGCCGGGGGGTTACAAGAATACCCACCCCAGCTCGCCGCCTCTCACCGAGGGCAACTCCAGACTGGAACGAGTCCAGCCCCTCTCCAGGAGACTTGTTCCAGAGCCCAGGCCATGCGTTGAAGTGAGCTCAACTATATCTAGCTGGTATCTCGCAGCCTCACGCACTAGCTCAGGCTCCTTCCCCATCAGAGAGGTAACATTCCATGTCCCAATAGCCAGTCTCGATAGGTGGGGATAGATCCACCAGGGCCTCCGCCCTCGGCCACCGCCTGACACACACTGCACCCGACCCCTACGACGCCTCCTGCGGGTGGTGGGCCTACAGGAGGGCGGGCCCATGTAACCTCTTCGGGCTGCGCCCGGCCGGGCACCACGGGCTAATGCTCGGCCACCACACGCACTCCCCTTTGAGCTCCCTCCCCAGGCCTGGCTCCAGGTTGGGGCCCCGGTAAACTGTTCCCTCGTTGTTACAGACCTAGGGGTCTTCTGAACCGCTCTTTGTCTGGACCCTCACCCAGGACCAGTTTGCCATGGGAGACCCCACCACGGGGATAAGCCCCCGATCAACATAGCTCCTGGGATCACTGGGACACACAAACCCCTCCACCACAATAAGGTGGCGATTCACAGAGGAGACACACCGAAAAACACACCGATCCAATGTTTTTTTTTTTTTTTTCGATGTTCATCTGGGCTGGCTCCCCTTTAAGGAATTTTGAACCCAGAGAATCCAGCTGCAGCTGGCCTATAATACGGTTGCATGCCATATCCCAGAAGATGAGAGCTGTGCTATGCATGCAGAGTACATCCGACAGCTACTGGGGACCACCTCATTAAGGTGTTAATTGGGTTGGCTACCTGCACTGTCCCTTGCGGTGTGTGTGTATGTGTGTGTGTGTATCTGTATGTGAAGATGTGTGCTCATGTTCATATCTGTTAAGTTTTTGCACTGTTAAAATATGGGGTAAAAAAATGATATATGGGTATATAAAGTCAGAGGCCCACAGAAATGAGGGCTGATGGAGATGAAATCTGGGGTGAACTGTGGATCTCTTGGGGGTGAGGGGGAGTCAAAAACAGACAGGGGTTTTGATGAGATGTTATTTGATTTGTGATTGATACAAGACCCTCTCTAATTGGTCTGCGCTGTGAGAGAGATGGCTCGCAGGCAGAGCTGTCACTCGATCAGATGTGTGCTGATGTGTCCCCGCATCATCAATGACCTTTTTGAAAATGAAGGGCCCATGGTACAGAAATCTGTCATGTTGAACAGAGTAAGAGATGACATTAGGGTTGCAGAAATCAAGTTACCAACCTGATTCCACTTGTCACAATTTATTTTCCTTGACGAATTGGTTCTTTATTAAAATGTGGCACAGAGGAATACAGCCATTTGAGCCAGCACTGTAATTATAAATATCCACTTTACATTTGCTTGCCTGTCTATCTCTGTACACATCTTTACTGGCTCAGCGAGGGTGGGGTTATTGTTGGGTTTGTGCTATATGCTGTACTGTGCCAAAGACTGTTTCGAATCGAGGAAGCCTAATAGAGTGGGATGTCTTGTTGGTTATATTAGTTTCAGGATTACATTCATCTAGTGCAGGGGTGGGCAATCTACGGCCCATGGGCCATACCCGGCCCATTGTTCTTTTTAATCCGGCCCACTGAAGATTGGTACAAAATTGCCCAAATCAAGTCATGTCATAATTATGACCGATGTCGAGGATTCTGAGAATTGCTACAACAAAACTAACACCAGACTTCGATGTACTGGTAAAAACAACACTGTTCCCACTAAAAGTAAATGTAAGTATTAACAGTGTAATGCCTTTTTTATGTTTGTGTTTGACATGTATGCATCTGGTGCTGGCTAGGTCCATCTGTCAAATTTCAAAAAGTCAATGTGGCCCCAGAGCCAAAAAGTTTGCCCACCCCTGATCTAGTGGAACTTTATTTCTGATATATTTAAGCTTAACTCAATAGTTCTGAGCCGGGGCATTCATTATTTTGACCAAGGTGTGCAAATTCATCATTTCTTTATTATGCATATGAGAACTGGTTCTCACGCGATGTTGGAGATACTCAATTTAAAAAGACTGAGTTTGGGATTTAGCCACAGAAATTTGCTCCAGATCAAAAGAATTGACATTTTCCTGAAAAAAAAAAAAAAAAATTCAAACTAGCAGCCAGACTTAAAGCCACCAAAGCACCATGCTACACTTAGAAAAAGATGCATTTGAATCATTTTAGGGAGATTTTTATTGGGAACATTACTCAGTAACTTCCCACTAATATAGTAAACATTTGATAGTATTTTAATATTTGAATGTACAAAAATTATCCTAAATTTGCTACTCTGAAAAATCAGTTACAGTGCTTTGCAAAATATCTGTGCCACACATTATTTCTTTTACAAAGAAAATGGGAAATAGATGCAGCCTATCGAAACATGCAAACAGCCAAGCTTTGTTATTTCTTTAAGTAGTCTTCAGGAATAGTTCTCCAGGCTTCCTGAAGGACATTCAAAGCTCTTCTTCAGATGTTGGCTGCCTTTTGTTCTTTTTTCTGTCAAGATGATCCCACACTGCTTAATTACTCTTGAGGTCTGTGTTCCGGGGAGGCCAATCCATGACTAATGGTGTTCCATGGTGTTTTCCTATCCAGGTATGCTTTTATTGCACTGGCAGTGTGTTTGGGATCACTGTCGTGCTGAAAAATGAAGCTGTTGCCAATCAGACAATTTCCAGATGGTGTTGCATGATGGATCAAAATCTGATGTTATTTTTCTGAGTTTATAATTCCACCAATTTTAACAAGATCTCCAACACCACTTGTTGAAATGCAGCCCCAAACTACGACAGAGCCTCCACCGTGTTTTACAGATGACTGTAGACACTCACTGCTGTACCTCTTTAATTTTTTGAACCAAAAATGTAAAATTTGGATTCATCACGCCATCAGACCTTTTGCCACTGATCTTAAGTTCAGTTCTTGTGTAATGTGGTATACCGCAGCCTTTTCTCTCTGTTTCCCTTCCTTAAAAATATTTTCTTGACAGCCGCCCTTCCACTGAGACCATTTCTGATGAGGCTTCAGTGAACAGTAGATGGATCAGCTGAAGGTCCAGATGCATCTCTCAGGTCCTGTGTCACGTCTTTGCTGTATTTTGCCTTGTTTCTTAACAGTTTAGATTCTGTTCATCTGCTGTAGACAGTTTTTTCTGCCCTTTCTTCTTTTGTCCTCCACTTGTCCAATTCCCTCAGATTTTTTAAGGACACACTACCTCAGCCCCTTTATTATTATTTTTTAAACCTTCATCAGCCCTAATATGCAGTCATGCATTTGTACAGAGGCATTTTCTTTTTTAAATATTAGATTTGGCGATGCTAATGGTAGATATGTGTTAGCAAGCTAGTGTAGTTAGCTAAGGCACTTAAATGCATCATTACTCACAGCTTTCTGAAGTAACCACATTCCACTGTAATACAAGCGGCATACTTTCTGTTTCTTCATCTTTAGCTCAAATACCAGAAATATGACATAAAATTTGACATTTGGATATTTGGCTTATTAATCAGTGCTTACTGCTGTCTGTCAATTTCTCACTTTCTGCTGATATCTAGTTTTGTACCCTGATGAAAGGCTCAGTTTTTCAATTCAGCAGCTTATAAAAAACTTAGCTCTGGGTTCTTATACCCCATTAGGCATTTTTCTTTCTTTTCTTTTTGCTACCAGAGGGAATTGACAAGAAGGCAGCTTTACACTATACAAAGTTAATGGAGAGCAATGAATTATTTTCTGCTCTATATTTAGCCAAAACAGATTGCTGTAATCAGCGTATAAAATACTGACCATGCATTACATTTTCATGTAAACAGTATAAAACAATATAACAACCCACCCCACCACGCCACCCAAAAATATATGATTGCAGTGGGAGCTACACTTCTCAGCAATATTTATGCCAGCTGCAGTCAAGTCAGGCCCTGTGCCCATTCAAACACAAATGTCAGGTTCAGCCTCAGGTGAAAATGTCAGCGACTGCTCTGTACTGTCCAGCTGCTTGGAAAGGTGCAACTGGCTCACTCACCAAATCCATTGATTTTCCTGAGACCAATTACCCCAGCGTCAGAGATCTCACTCACAAGTTCCGGGCGGCAGTGGGATTCTCTGACTTTAATCACACATCAATGCTAGCCCCTCAGAGCAATCTTCACTGTTTATCCCAAGCCCCAGCCCTTTGCCAGCTATGTATCGATTACTACCCAGCTTTAGCCCTGTACTGCGATTCATCGCTATCTGTGCCCATCCTCCGGCTGTCCCCCAACTCTGTCTCTAGTCATGGCAGGAGAAAAACAGCCAGAGGGGACTCAGGCAGTGGAGAGGAGAGATGATTTCCGCATGAAACAGCCATTGATTTTGAGACATGCTGATGCCATTTCTTTCTCTGTTGGGAGAGAGAGTGAGCCAATGATCTGGTCTTAACAGAACAGTATTGGTAGTTATGTAAAACTGTGAATGCTTGCGATGAGTGGGGTGAAGCACCAGAGGGTGATTCACAGCAAGGCAGGTGGATTGTAGAAGGGTTTGTTGATTTACTCACACTGTGCAGTATGAGTTTAGTTTTCAATCTGAAAGTGTGGAATGGCATTTCACTGTTTAAACAAAAGGAGGGAACACACTCGTGTAAAATCATTTTAATTATGCCAGCACATTTGCTCAAAGGCAGAAGCTTAATGGTGCAGAGCCATTGTTAATATCAGAAAAAGTTTGAGGTTGTTGTACAGAAAAACTACCTGAAAACTGTGCTTTACTTGAGTTTTTCCATTTTGTTATAGTGTTACTCAGTTTTAGTGTGAAATATTGTGCTTCTTACTCCAATACTAAACTATTTATGTAGCAGCTGGAGTTACTAATTGTTTTACAAACTGATTTTCAAAACATATAAACCAATTACCTGACAGTTTATAAAGTGGCAGAAAAGAGATTCACATTGATAGTCTTCAACAGTAAATTGCCTGTCTTTCTTTAACATGATATGAAAAAAAAACTTCTTAGCAAACAGCTTCTTATTTGCACCCTTTTGGGTGGAAGTTACTAAGTGGAAAATGTAACATGTAGAGTTGTTAATCATGATCTTTTCTCAGTCGTGTTCTGTCAGGGCAAGCAAGGCTTGCACTGCTTTCCCAGCAAAATCTAAACATAGACATCAAATAAATTTCCTCTTGCATCTCAAACAGTGTCCTTTCAGTCAAGTATTGAAACCTAGTCCACTGTGTGAAAAGTAACTAGTTGTTGCTATTGCTATCTAATGTTACCATTAGGCAGATAAACATTGCTGCATAACTCACTTAATTTAATTAGTTTACTTATTTAATAAACCCATGTAGACATTAACTTGTAAGCTGGATATCTTGTCTGCATGAAGTGAGGTGAGGTAGTGAGGAGGCGGTCATGGATTGGAGGGAAGCAATGGCAGACACTCAAGATCATGTGCAAAAAGATGGCATGCATAAAGGATAGAAAGAGCTACCTTTCTGATAGCCCTGCTAACATTTGTCCTACTGCAGTTGTATTTAGTGTGAATTGGTAAGTTTGCTTGCAAAAGCTAGCCCTTTTAATTATTGATTTTGCTCACTAGAATTTATAATACAGAAGTCACGCAAAGATTTCTGACTTTGCTTTGGCAAAAGGGAAATAAATACTTCAGCGAGGACGTATTTGCTATTTTCTGCTTGTGGTGCCAATCCACTCTGTTTCACTCCAGTTGATTTATGATGATGCCTTTAAAGCAACTGACTCAAGAGGACCTTATTTAAACAAGGGAAATGTGCCACTATCCTGTTATTGCAGCTTATGCCCACTATTTAGCACAAAACAGTAGGCTACAAATGACATTACAGGTGCAGTGATCTGGCACCGGTTCTTGTCATTGAGCTGCAACAAATGCTCACCTTGTCTTCAGATTTTGATCACAAGCCACATTTTAGCAGCAAAGTCCTTCTAACCTAGAGAAAGATGTGAGATAGTTTGCTGCAAACATCAGTCTGGTTACTTAATTGTAATTTGGCTCAATGGCCTTGATGGAACATCGGGGAGCCAAAGTAGTTGATGTGTGTGTGTTTGCATGTGACTGTGTGGCTTTGAGAATAAATGTGTATTTAAGTTTGTTTGTGTGCATATGAGTGTGTCACATTATCTTTGGAGTGTATGGGTTCCAGCAGAGGTGTGTGCACGCATGTGTGTGTGTATTTTGGCTGAGTCACGATGGTTCTGGCAGGGTCGAGGCAGGCTGGGCTGCAATGGGTTGAATTTGGACGAAGTGGAGGAGCGGACGTGGGAACTCTCTCTCCTGTTCTCCCATCTGTTCTGCTCGATGGAGGTGCAAGAGGTGATAGAGGTGCTGAGCGTGTGTGTGAATGTTATAGGGACACAAAAATCACAAATCACACAAGAATGTGCAAACATACACAGGTCTACAAAGAGATGGAAAAGTACAGAAAAACTGATTTAAACGAGGTGCCATTTAAAACACGCATTGATAACATTTATAAATACAGGATAACAACATGAAAATACTTCATATTAACCAGCTGCAAAAGTTCCTTCAACTAATTATGTTCTATACACAAGTGATACATTCCTGTACACACATATGCCAAAAGATCACACACACACACACACTCACACACACACACACACCCCTGAGCCACAGATGGCAGAGTGAAGGGGTTAGGGCTTCCTGAGGTCTGTGGCTGAGCATCCTGTAGGCAACATCTCTAGAGCCAAATTTGATCTTCCTCGTCCTGCTATTCTCCTCCTCCTCCTCCTCCTCTAGTTCCCCTTCTCCGATGACATGACACTCATTCATCACCTGCAGACAGGGATTCTGCTTTACAGCCATTAGGATGCCGGCAGTGCATCATTCTAACCTTGGCCGAAGGTCCGACTCCCTCAGTGGTGCTTCATCTCCATTGAGGATTTGATCAGACAGTGGGCACGGCTCACTCTGGCATTTTCAGCTGTTTCCATACTTTATTTAAGCTTAGATAGAATTCCAGTTTTTCACAACTTAGTGTTTTTTTTTCTTCATACGTTTTGGGTAACAATTTCTAAAATGGAGTCCCACAGTGTAACAGCTTAGCTATATTATCTAAATTCATGAGTTGTCTGTTAATTGTCTTCCTGGAAAGTCAAGAAACTGTAGCAGTAGAGAAGCGTTAATACTAGTTGTGAATACCTACAATAACATGTACTACACCAAATGCGTATTATGTGATTTTCATGTGTTTGACAGAAGAATAGGAAACTGTAATCTATGTCACAGGTTTTCTTAGATGCTATAGTTTATTATAATAATATGTGTGCCTCCGTACTTTCATTGTAATTCAATGTAACTGAAAAAGTAAATTCATTTGAATACTATAGCCTAGTTTTGAGTTGCCATTTATTCACTTTTAGTATTTTTCATTCCATGTTACATTTGACTACACTGGTCAAAAAGTGACTTCTAGGAATCAATCTTAATGTCGCTGGAGCTCTGGAAGTACTCCAGTGCTCCACAAAGGGCACTGAAGGGAAGATCAGCTGATGTCAGGTGTGTGGGGGTTTTTTTTCTTCTATTTTTTAGGGTTAAGATTCAGGTAAGTTACAGGATCTGTATTAATGTAGTACAACATTCTGAAATGGGCAAATTAGACTAATTCTATGCAGTCCTGGGAACAGCTATGTACACCCCATGATTCAGTAGCTTGTAGAACCACCTTTAGCGGTAATATTTCAGGTAATTGTTTTCTCTACAACTTTATCAGTTTGTCATATTGTTGTGGAGGAATTTTGGTCCACTTTTCTTCACAGCGTTGCTTCAGTTCATTGAGATTTATGGGCATTCTTATGCACAGCTTTCTTAAGGTCCCACCACAGCATTTCAGGCAGGTTGAGGTCTGGAATTCAACTGGACCATTGCAACACCATTGCAAAACAAGCACCAAATCATCACAGCTCAACCACCGTGACAGTTGGTATGAGGTGCTGATATGGTCTGTTTGGTTTTCACCAAGTGTGCCACTGTGCATTATGGCCAGACATTTCCACTTTGGTCTCGTCTGTCCAAGGGACATTGTTAAAAAAGTTTTGTTCAGATTCACCTCTGCAAACTTAAGCCGTGCTACCACATTCTTTATAGAGAGAAGAGGCTTTCTGCTGGCAACCTTTCCAAACAAACCATACTTGTTCAGTTTTTATCTAATAGTACCGTCATGACCTTTAACATTAACATGCTAATCGAGCCCTGTGGAGTTTTTTTTGGAGTTTCTCTGAGCATTGCACGGTCTGACCTTGGGATGAAGTTGCTGGGACGTCCACTTCTGGGAAGATTGTGGCATTGTGTTGGCACACACCTGGATGCTGCTGCAAGCTGCCAGAGCTTCTGGTTTTTTTTATAGAGGTGCTCAAACTTGCTGATGATCAGTTAATCAAGTGCATTTGATTATCAGCACCTGGCTGCTACTTACCTTCTTTATTCCTATGGAAGCAGTAATGGTGCATGGAGTCCTGTGAAAAACCTTTCCATAACTTTAGCTGCTTTACATTATATAAACAGTCTTTTTGCATTGAAAGTCCCCCAAACAACTTACATACCCATACCCAGAAACAAATATTGGAGGACATGTAAACATAGCTAGCAAATAGATGGTGACCATAGTGGGACATTTAGCGGAGAAGGAGGCAGATATTCCCCTCTGGGGTGCAGGGGATCACAATGGAGACTAAAACAGAGGTTATGGAGAGTGGGTACTGGATTCACATTTCCTGGTAGTTGGAATTATGACTTAAAAAATGCTTAGGTTGCTCCATAGCTACTGGTAAGATATAGCATACTGTGTAAAATACCATCTGTCTACCCTGTAGTTTCTCTGTCTACTCCATTTATGTTTGTAACAGAAGTAGAAATTGGCTGAAAGTGCCTCATTTTCATTCATCATTCATACTGCTCATGCATATATGCAAAATAACATTTATAACTTAATATTTTAATCATGCACCTAAATCAAATAATAAAGCCTGATTTGTATTAAACTTGCGATTAAAGAAAGAACAAAGTGTGAGTCTAAATTGAGTACAAAATTGGAAACGGGGAAAAAATGCATCAAAGTACCATTTAGCCAGATTGCATTATTTAAAACACAAACTGTTGTGTATATACAGAAGAAGCAAGTTCAGATGAAAATTAAATTGGTCTATGCATAAAAGGAGAAAATTATTGGCAAAACACTCGTGGCCTTTGCACATGCTCTTTTAAGACGGCTTTCACAGCTCAGCAGTTTCCCATTTATCTCTCGCAAAGTATTTTTTACATTCATGCATCAGCCTACCCTAATATGAAACATGAATAAAATAGATTCTAATGCACACTTATCCAAAAACAACATCATGTAAAACGAGGGACTCAAATCAGATATGATTAAGTGCTCCCAGTAGCTGGTTGTGATATCTTGTAGTCATCTGTCCATTTCCTGCAGACATTCGATTAGATGAAACTTTCTGAGTTATTGCAGCAGCAAAGATTTGGTTACTGTTTAAAAATAGAACAAATTCAGATTATTGAAGTCAGTATATGAAAGAACTGCAAAAAAAAAAAATTCAATAAATTAAAGGATGCTGCATCTTCTTTTCTCCTCGGGGAGTCTATTTACGCTGACCGTATATGTTTCTAAGTTGGCAGATATACAGTACTAACTCACATTAAACACACACATACATGTGTCCTGTGACTAACTAGGATGAGAGAACACATTGTCTTGAGAAATTCACCTTCATAACCCCCTCCCACACACACACACACATGCTTCCCCATAATCCCACCTCCCTTGAGTCTCTACAAACAGGTGACATCCTGTGCTGTTCCTGGTTTGAAATAATCTCATACAACAGATGGGTCTTTTTCCCCTAGCCTGCCAGCCAGCCCCGCACCACACCGCAGGCACTCGTGGCAGTGAAAATACAAATGCTACCCACGCCAGGAGAGCGGTCCAATTCTCTTCACGCTGCCCACCATCACGGCCACCACCGCACGCATTGCTCTGCCGGTACAGGTTTCTTTTCCTGAAAGGCCGGTGGGTGTTAATTTCACTTCCTTTACCCTTTCTTGTGAGGCGTTAATGCCTGCAACTGTGATATTTAAATGTGGAATGGCCAGTGAAACTCTGAAGTGACAGGTAGGTAGCCACATTTGCACTGTATAACTGAGCAAAAAGCCAATAGCAGAAGAGGGACTACAGACAGGAATGTGCCATTTATTTCATCTTCCCTCTCAGGTTTCCCCAGTCAGCTAAGCTCCAGTCTGCCTTACACCACAAGATAATAACATGGAAACCGAGAGATGAAAGGTTTGCAAGACAGCTTTAGCAGAATAGTTTGACACATTGCGAAATATGCATGTATTTATGAATGGGTAAGAGTGCCCAAACTTTTGACTGTTAATGTATATATTTCTGTACACTTTCTTGCTAAGAGTTAGATACCATTTTGTGTCATTAAATATAAAGCTACGGTCAGGATGCTAGCATGAAAACTAAAGCTGCAGCTAGCTTGGCTCTGTAAAAAGGTTAAAACTGTGTGTTTAAAGTTAAGAATGAATATCTTGACAACTATTGGAGGTAGCATAGTTTGGTAATCCCCTGACTGTAGCACCAGCATGACATTAAATTACATTTAACTGCTGAACTAATAATGTTCTCACCATGGCTAAGACTATCCAACTCTGGCATGTTAAAAATGTAATCTATGATGGTGAATGTGGTAAACATGTTACATGCTAAACATGATTATATTAGAGTTGTGAATATTAATATTAGCTTTAAAGTTACAAATGTTGGCATGCTGGTGTTAAAGTTAGCTGTGTGTAATATGGCACAACTACTGTTTTGAGTTTATTCTTGTTCCTTATTTTAGAGTTTTTCTTATTTATGAGTTCCTGTGTGCTTTTAATTATATTGTGGATTATGTGCTGGAGTTTATAGTTTCTTGACAGGTTATTTTGGTCCTTGAGTTTAGTTATCCTGCCTCCCCTGTGTCTTGTTATCAAGTCTCCATCTCTGTTGGTGTTTAGTTACTTCCTGTTTTATTTTTGCTTGATTTCTTAGAGTCTGTCTTGTTTTCCCCAGCTGTGTCTTCTTTCCCTAATTGTCTCATGTGTATTTAAGCCCCCAGTTTTCCTCAATTCCTTGTTGTGTTCCCCATGCTGTGTGTCGGTCGGTGTTTTCCTTTTTGTCGCCAAGTTTTTGCACTTCTGGCTCCAGACCAGCCTTGGTTTGTATTTTGCTTATTTTTCCTGTGAGTGTGAGTAATAGTGACCTTAACTTTATCCCCTGTTCCTGCATTTTGGGTCCAAAACCTACACCTTTCTGCAATACTTTGATGTTAAAAAAAAACTAAACTAAATTAAACTAAACAATAGAAAAAAAACCCAGAGCTGTATTTCTGCTTTGTCACAAGAAACTGGAATACATCCAAGCAACCGAAGTGATGTGTAACCATATTCTGTACCAGGGTGTGGACGCTAGCATGAAAGAAACCAAGGCCACTGCTGCTAGCATCGCTAAGGTTAGCCAAACTCTGCAAACTACTCTGAGATTGTGTTTTAAAAAATATGTCCAATTTCAATAATATGCCTCAGTTTTTTTGTTTTTAATTCAGTTCAATTCAATTCAATTCAATTTTATTTATATAGCGCCAAATCACAACAAACAGTCGCCTCAAGGCGCTTTGTATTGTGGGTAAAGACCCTAC
>JASGAU010407890.1:7350-28821 GCA_030220045.1 Australoheros facetus
GAGCCCTGACAATCATCCAATGCCTGGTAGAAACCTTGCCTGACACGAAGTGTGCACTGCAGAGACAAAAATGACTTGAATGATGGACTGAACGATTTCACTCAGTCCGGTCTGCTTGATTGAAAGCTTACAAAAATAAATGTATTTGGTTTGCTTACTTTTGTTCTATAAATGTGACAGCCATCTTTGTGTTCTATTTTTATTTTAATGATCAATAACACAAAATAACCATTTTTTTCCCTTCATTTGTTTCAACTGTTTTTCCACCTCAAACTGGTCTATGTGTCACATTTTCTACTTCCAGCAGGCAACAGACTTTCATTGATGTGTCATCTGACGCCTCACAGGCATGTTTGTATTATGAGGTCACATCCATGAACGAGGGTCAGGCCTCCATCAGCTTCACCACTGACATGGGACACTGGTCTGGATTAGAAGTTTGCTCTTTCAGAGGACTGAGGTATGCATGGCATGCCAACACGGTAGGGAATCAACACCAACACAGGTGAAATTCATCGTGTTTGGTAAAGCTGCCCACTCAATTGTTATTGAAGAGACTTCGTTTCCTGTCTTGCACGGTACACTGGTCAAGGCTCGAGGTCATCTCATTCAAAGAACTGAGGAATGTGAAGCACGTCACAAACATTAAATTCCACACACTACTCCATAATAACTACCATGCTGCAATGAGAAAACAGGGCAGCCATTTGGTTAAAAGGTAAGGAAAATCTATTAAAATGTGACAAATGGAAGTAGCACTGATCCAGCTGCTGAGGCAGAAACATTCACTGAGGTTAACCGAAATAAAACGAGCACATTTTTTTGTCTCAATATACTGGAAAAGCAGGCTTTTCTTATCACAGTGTGTTTCAAACACTCGCCTGACAGAGCGCGGTTAGGAGTGTGTGTGTAGTACAAAAACATAAGGACTACAGAAAAAGTAGTATTCTTCCAGCAAAGGGGAAAAAAGTGCACTCCTGGCCTGTGAAAGCATACTGCTCCAGAAAACCGGCCACAGGGTCGATATTTGGCAGGAGAACGAGTCATTTAAATAAGGTTTAGTCAGTAAAGCACTGAGAGCTGCCTAGGCTCTCGTGTGCTCCTTCACTGTGTCTCCATTTCTCTTTCAAAGATCAGCTGGGCATGACATGAAACAACATAAGGCCAGGCTCTGCTATCCATGTGCAAGGGAGCATGGTGAGATTTAGCATATGTTCTGAGTGCTCCATGCTGTATCTATGTATGGAGTGCGATGAGTCTATGCAACACCTGACCATTCGCTCAGCACTGCTTCTCCCGGGAGTGATGTGGCCTCTGTTTCAACCAAAAGCAGGTCTTTCTGCCAATTCTGTCCTTTCATGAGAGCGTATAAAATAAAGGAGCCAGCATGTCACTTTAGCCTCTTTATGGCTGCCTAACTACACTTGAAAATAGGCTTAATATTTAATGCATAAAGGTTTTTCAAAGCAAGTGCCAACCTGGCTCCATATTTACAGGTTATCGACCTTAAGACTTATACTGGCCCTCATTTTAGCACATTTAATGGCATGACTATACACCACAGAGTGATAACAGAAGCTGGGCTACCAAAACCAGTCATCCTGAAGCAAACACGTGGTCACAACGCATTTCTTGACCCAGGTCAGGCAAAGTTGCTGAAAATGTTGTTTTTACCTCTAGAAACTGGAGAGTCTGGGGGGCAGGACGATTCCTTATTTTCGGGGGACAGTCTTTGCTTAGCATTTGCACTTCCTGAACTGAGTGTCGGACTGGAGGGGGGGCTGGAGCCCCGGCTGTGGCTCGTGGCTGCTCCGTATAGGGTCTGCGGCCGCGTGGGGCTGCTCTGACCCGCACGCAGGAGCTGGTAGGGTACAGTGGCACGGATGGGGTGCAAACGGCAGCTGCTGTTGTTGAAGGAGCCGGGGGAGCCCGCATTGCTGCGTCTCACCCTCGGCTGCTGGAGCGAGTTGCTGGGGGCTGACATCCTCACAAAGTGACTGTAATTCTTATCGCAGTAAAAAACACGCACAGCCAAAGTTGCTGCTTTTCTGCAGAAGGAGATGGTGGTGGGGAGAGTGGAGAAGAGGGGAGGTGGGGGCAGTAAGATAAACATTAGCTTGTTAGCAAAAAAAAACCCAAAACAAAACAAAAAACGTTAGCTTCCTTTAAAAGAAAAACAACTCATTCGCTCGAAGACGAAACAGCTCAAAGTCGTATTAATTTGGGATAAACTTACCTGTTAGATACTAACATATGCCGTCGTAAGCCGCAAACATAACACGGGCAACTTTAAAAGTTGTTTTGTAATACGTCTCATTACGTTTAATTCGTGTTTTCCAGCTCTCTCTCTCTACGTCTTCCCCATCCTGTCCACTCACTCTAAATGACAGTTCTTTCTGCCAGACTACTGGCTGATGCCTGTGGGCGGGATACGACTCACGATTCTGTGCTCGAGATTGGACACTGGCCGTGTACAGTAACGACGCTGATTGGTCCAAATTTGTCTATGGATTACATACTCAGCCAATCACGTCCCCAATATGTTATTAGTACAGTATTTAGTGTTTTTACTATATAAAGAACATGTAGCCGCACTGTTGGACTCTATTTAGCACCAAAATAAATATTACAACTTACAACTGAGAACTTGTAAATAACTTAATGACATTATTCAGACAATATTTTGTCAGTTCAAATACAGAGATAATCCAAATGACGGAGGCTACAGCGAAAGGCTATGGATGGATAATCAATAGCCAAGATCACCTCCTGCACTATTTACTGGAAAGGCAGTGAAAAACTTTTCCTAACATCCGTTTCAGCTCCGCAGAAAATTTTTACCACCTCATACCACAAAACCTGTATTTATTAGTTGTTTTACTTATAAAACTCCTTATTGCATTCAGTTTAGACCCCCCCCCCCCCAGTTTGTTTTGCTCTCTATTTAACTGACAATATTACAAGACATAGGTCTAATGCTATGACAATATATTCTGTTGTTTTTATGGAGCCATTTTTACATTATTTAAGCTATTTTGTCATACGTTGTGTTTAATGTTTTGGCCACTGTGACACAAAAATTCCTCAATTATAACCCAACCGGTTTATCCCAGCCTCACTTAGTGCACGATACACTAACCCAGAACCTTTTTGCTTTGAAGTGACAGTGCTAAACACTGCAGCAGCATGCCTGTTTATCTAATTTGTCAAGCTGTTTCTGATTGCCCTTTTGTATATAACTGGAAAATGAATATCTTTTGATCAAACAAAAGGGCATATTTATATGAATCAACTTTGAGCAGTCTTGTCCTTGCTTCACCTACTTTGCTGATTTCCATGTTTCTGTTAATAAAACTGTGCATAAGAGCTTTTAAGGACTCCTGTCAAACTCCTTGTATGCTTAAACATACTTGGCCAGTGAATGTGCATGGTGAGACGGTTGGTCATCGGCTGTTTTTCCAGTGGTAGAACCTCACTCTCAAACTTCAGGCCAGCTCCAGATGACAAAACCTCATTATTCCACGACAACTGGCCAAACTACATCTGTTTAGAAAGATTGCGCGATAAAAGTGAAAGCTCAAGAAAAGCGTCCAACTTGGAGCGGGATTGTTTGTGTCAGCTTTTGTTTAGAAAATCAGGATGCCCAAAATCTATTGTTTAGGTTTTTTTTTTTCCCTTGCATCCATCTTCCTGAATGCACCAATTCTGTGGGAGTTCCCATGGGAGAATAATGTGCGACTCAATGCACAGATCAAGTGAGCATGTGAGAGAAAAGCCACGCCATCTGTATCTATGAAACATGATGATGTAAAAATAAACCATTTAAACGTATGGAAAACACCCCCATTCAGCAGCGCTCTAATTTGTCAGTAAGAATTTATTTAAAAGGGCAAACACAAGAAACACTGAAAGGATGAAATTCCAGCCACTCTGTTTTTCGGGACGCTACACGACTCGCCAATTTGTCAGCTCCACTCCAAAACGGTTCACAAAAGGACACGGAGACCTATAAAACCTCCCACACCAGGAAAAAATCCTGGTGAAATGGTGAAAGCAGCATACAGTAGCTCCTATGCCCCACCACTAGCACCACCTCCTCCTCCTCACCACTCCATGACTAAGTGATTTAGCCAGCTCTAGAGCAGACCGCCTCTCACTTACAATGCCTCCCTGGGTTAGTGACTGTGCAGGGAGGGTGGCAGAGAAAGCCCATTGACAATGTGGTTTACACAGCAGCAGCCCCCCCAAACACACACACACACACACACACACACACACAACGCCCATCCTTGGATTGATGTGTGGTATGCATAGTTTTCGGGTGCAATTTGGACACCAGGGGGAGAGAAAGAAAGAAAGGGCAAGTGCGTGTGCACAGGGTGCAGGAGGGGGTGTGCAAGTCTCGGGCTGTCTGTTCTCTCACCCTCTCTTTGAGTCAATACTGTTCCGGCAGCTGAGGTTCTTTATGAGGGGAACAATCTGGAGGGTCTTGTCAGAGTGCCGAGCAGCTGCTGTTTTCTGGGGCGCTTCTTTCATGGACCACAGGCCTGGAGTGGGCTGGTGAATAAAGACGCACCCTCCCCACACTCCTCAACCACCACCACCCCTGCCTTCTCCAATTCCTCATCCTCCCCACCCCACCCCACCCCGTACCGCCCTCCACAATGCCAGATGAAGAGTGGCACAGAGGAACATGAAGAGAGCAAGAAGACTGTTATTGTGTGCTAAACTCCACTCCGTCACCCGGGGTACCGTCCTTCACCCCGAACAATGCTTTGATGAGGTATGTGAAAATCCTTTTGTAACACAGACGTTATACAGTACAGCGTATTAAAACAACAGCCACCAAATGTAGCTCAGACATATTGGCACCTGTGATCACATCTTTACATTCTGATGTGTGACTGGAAAACAGTTTTTTGTTGGGTTTTTTTAAGAGCTCACTATAAAACCAGTTTCCTGATTCAGGCTATACTGGAAGAGGCTGAATGCAAAAGCCTCGTGTTTGATTTTCATTAGCAGAACATTGAGCGTGCATTCGCTCCCTTTTGGCCATTGATTCAATTAGTCAGATCAGTCACACACACTGCCTCCCTTCTTAATATAGGGCTCAGTTACAATGTTACATTCACTAGACTATATAACTTAACATTTCATTCTATTGAAGCAGCCACTTTAGAGAAGGACACCGCTGACACCCTTTGTCCCTCGCCCAGTTGTCGGGTGACGGTTGCAGAGGTGAACCTGCTGGTGTTTGGCCTCAGTTCCTGACAGGCATCTCCCATTTAGCTGCTGTCTGAAGGCACCAGATTCCCTGTAGTGTCCAGCTGCATGCATTTACACGTACAAGCCGACACCGGGCACTCTGTGTGGTCTCTGTAACACACATATGAAGGTCAGTTAAAACAAAACATGCAGATCAGTGTACAAAAACCTGAGGTTTGCGCAGATCTCTGCCCAGAGAAAACAGAAGAACACAGCCCGCAGGTGTACTTCCAGCTTCCTGGATTTTTGATTATGAACCTGCAGTTTGTAGGTATGTGGAACATATTTCTGTAATTTTACCCTTAAATTTAATGTTGTAGCCAGTTTTTTGAGATAGTTGTATGCATTTGGAAATACAAATTTGGTAATTATAAGTAATTCTGCTTGTAATGGGATTTTAATCAGTGACTAATTTGTAGAATAATTTGTTGGTTATGATGTTATGAGGTTTGTATACTGGTAGGAAATGAGGAAAAGGCACCGGAAGTCACTGGACCCTAGAGCAACACAGTTTTCGACCTACACTACGCTGTACGATGCGGTAAAATTAAATTAAATTAGAAAGGTCAAGATTTCCTTTATGTTTGTACTTTACTTTCTTCAGTAAAGATACAACAGAAGATTTTTGGACTCAAGACCTTTGTTTTACTAACGCATGTGTGTTGAGGGTCCAGGCTAGGGAGGCAGCCGTGCCGCTGCAGCCACATTTAATTTTAAATAAAAGGAGCAAAAACACTCCAAGTGGTATTGCTACACTATCTGTCCAGCACTACATTTGTAGCAGGAGACAACAGCAGGCAACCTCCTGAGGGAAACTGGAGAATTAGCTTCTTAAAGCAGGACACCATTATGACGTCTTGACTATCCTGTACACACCAAATCAGCCACAACAGTAAAACCCCCTGTCTAATACTGCAGGTCTCCCTCAAGCAGCTAAAACACCTCTGGCTGGTCAGGAAATTAACTCTACACCACTAGGACTGTCCCGTGGTGGCTTACACACAGACTTCAGCAGCAGAGCCTGTGGGTTGCAGGGTGGAGGCCTTCATGAATCAGGCTTGTTTCAGCACATCCAGTAAATTTGCATCCCAGAGTTTTGCCGTGGGTTCTTTCTTGGAAAGAATGTTTTTGTAGTGAAGTAAAACCGAGTGTTAAAAACAGTGAAAAATAAACTGTATACTGCAGCCACTGTTTGTGCATCTCATGTGTGCTATTTTGATCTTTGTCCTTTTTGGTGCTTCTTCCTGTTCATGGTCAACTCTGCCAAGGTTCCCTTTCTTGTTACAGCCAACCTTTTAACCAAGCAGCATTTTACCTACCCGTTGCATCATTGCGGCCAGGCTGTGTAGCTGTTGGTCAATGGAAATGTGTTCGAGTAGCCTCCGTGTTTGGTGAATTTCAACAATCTTTCTCATAGCGTAACCAAAATGTTACGCTAAGAGTCAAGAAAATCTGGCTTCTGGTGCAATACATGTTTTATTTTTAAATTATTTTGTTCAAACATGAGTGCATGCACAGGCTTGACCCTGAGTATCTACGACACCCGTTACAAAGTGAACTGCTTAGGTCATTAGTTAAGTAGGTTCAGGCACAAGAGTGGCTCTTACAGGCATGCCGTCTTTCTCAGCTGGAACAGCCATCCCCCTCAGATCAGGTCATCTACCTCCCTCACTGTATCCAAATCTCAACTGAAACCACACTGTTTCTCATTTTTAGTTTGGTCTAATTAATAACTGTCTTCTGAGTCTTAATTCTGTTCCATTATAGTTTGTAATACTGTTTTATAAGTTGTTCTTAGGTTAACCGTCTTTTTATTTGTCTTTTGAAGCTGACTTAAATGACTGGTTTTTAAAATCACTTGCTTTGCAACACTTTGATCAATGCCTGTTGTGTAAATATGCTATATAAATTGACCTGAATTGACCAAAATGCTGCATAACTTTCAGCATCTTTCTGATTTTTGCTACTTGACTTTTTTCTCTTTGATTATGCAAAAGTGCTTCACACAAGACAAAATAAAAATTTTTGCTGAAAAACTTTAGGAGTAGTTGTTTCAAGATTATTTATTTATCATTTTTGTCTCAGAATAAAAACATCCAATGAACGGTTAAAACATGAACTTCAGCAGTGACCATATTTAGATGCGTCTGAAAATTTTCTGAGCACACGCATTCCTCCTACCTGAACCAGCTGAGCATGTGGCCAGCATGGCCACCGTGTCGACAGTTGTGACACCAGGTGAACCAGTTGTTAAACTGAGCCAGTTTGTTCTCCCTCGTCAAGTCCACTTTTTCATCTGACTTACCAGTTCCTGCAGAAAACAAAAACAAAAAAAAAGTAACATTTTAATCTTACAATGTTGCCATTATGAGCAATAAGGAGAATGGGCTCGACACTAAATGTCCAGCTGCTACCTGCGCTTAAATGCAGATCGAAGTCCACACATTACCCCAGGTAAATGCTCAGTTAAGTGTTACAGCCACTTAAGCTGCTCCAAGATGTGTGTCTGTTACTGGAAATATCAGCTGAGCATCTGTCCACATATTCTAGTTTACCTTGGCAATTGGAAACAGGTGTGCCCATGTTCATGAGGCAGAGGGCACAGCGTGGCAGCGGTTTCCTGCAGCCAGGGCAACTGGTTACTTTTGACTTGGTGGGTGAGCCGCTGACACCATACTGGGTGAAGCTGCGGCCTTGGTGAGGCATTGCAGAGCAGCTGTAGGAGATGGACTTCCCACAGAAGTTGCAGCTCACGAACACCTGCCAAAGAACAAACACAAAGGTCGGCTGATAAGAACCGGTGAACATGAAGGTAATATCAACAGCCACATGCTGACCAGCTGTCTAGATTTTATTTTTAAGGAAGAGCGAGATAAGTACTTGATAATGCTGCAATAATCCCCAACAGGCATAACTGCGATTACTGGAATTTCAGCAAAGCAATTAAGTGCTGTGAGTACTCTAGGTTTTAGCTTACTCATAATCACATATTTAAAAAAAACAAAAAAAAAACTTTAATATCAGGCTTTATTAAAAATAATTCTACCACTGTGGAGTATGTATAGTGTCTAGAAGAGATTGCTCCAATGCAAGAGAAGAAAAACAGCACAGATCACTGACTGTCCCACCAGGTTTCATGACAAGAAACTGAGAGGAGAGCTGTGGGTGTTATGAGGTTGGCACAAACTCTGCTTGTACTATAATAAACAGTACAAGCATCCTACCTTCATATAAGGGTAGTTGTACATAATGCAGTAAAGAAACAACACAGACTGCTTTGAGTGTGCAGGTGCTGGATCTCATCAGGGCCTGGAGTGTGTCATTTTATGACAAGGCACTTTAACGTTGTTTTACAGAGAGAATAAACACACATGCATCAAACTTAACCTCTAGACTAACTACCACTTTCAAAAACAAGTATTTAGAGATCCATCATTGTTGTGTACTCTCAAAAAAAAGGTGAAAAATGGTGTCTTAGAGAAAGAGGACAACTTAAACTCCAGTTGTTAAAGATGCTTAAACATGCTTTTGAGTTGTCAACTGTACAACACATCAATACTGGTGTTAATATTGGCATTTCAATCAAATTTATAAAAACTGGCATTTCAGGGGTTGAAAAAAGCTCAACACTCTTTAAAATCATCTTTTAAATCTTAAACACAGTGACAAGATTGAGTCGACTGTTTGGGAAAACTATCCCAAAAAAGGACTGTGAACTTCTTCATGATGGAAATCTGTAAAATTCAAACACCAAAATGCAGCGAGGACACAAAAGTGACAGAATCAGCAGTTCCTGCAATGGCCGCTTGGGGCTGCTCCAAAAAGGACGTCAATCTGCTCAGAGTTACAGAAAAGCCTGCAAAGCCTGGTCTCTGTGGCTAGTTTCCCCCATTGCAGCGACTGTATGGTAGGAGATTTTTTTTATTTTTTATTTAACGCTAAAGAGAAAAGTTAAAGTACGGTTTAAAGTTAGAGGAATGGCTACTTTTCCTGACAGGTGTGTCAACACAGGGAGCCGTAGCTTATCATGGTCTGCTGGGCATCACGTTCGCTAAGCTCATCCAAGTAGTTTTTGCTACAGTTTTGATGAGTCCAAAACCAAGGAGTGATGTCACTGTGGTTACTTCCATCTTTTACATACAGTCTATGCTAAAACCATGATCATTTTCAAATAATATACCAATCAAGATGCTGGTTCTGTGATTTTGATTATCGTAGAAGCACCACTTTACTACATTCCCTTCACACCTCAATGGACAGTTGGATGTGGCACCCCTCCTGGTTCTTGCAGAGTTTTTAGCATATTTATTATTATGCAGTGGGTGGTTGGACCCAAAGTGGGGGTGAAGACACACTATATTCATTTCAGTAAATTTAATTAATAAAAAAAAAATAAAATAAAATCTTCCTGCCAACATTCATTACCTGAGCCAGTGGTTTGGAGCTGGGGTCCATCTTGCCTCTGTGGATATCAAACTCAGCTCGTTTGTGCCAGAATCTCCAAGCATCTAACAGGTTCCGGTAATTTTCAACCCAGCACTGAACTCGAGGGTCTTTCAACACTTCACCTGGGGAGCCCTGTTGAGAGAGATTCTTCAGGCACTCATAGCACATTTCAACTTCACTGTGGGTTCTGCTTGAGAAGACAGTCTTACAATTTCTTCTCATCCCTACCAGTCACATGTGCAGGTTTGTATATGTATGTGAGGTACGGCATTTCTGCGGGTGTATGCAGCGTTTGTCTTTTCACCAACAGGTTAGAACAGGAAAATAAAATGCAACAAACCATAAGCGTTGTCCTACATAAAGAGTTACAGACCAGTTCAACCACTTTGATGTCTTTAGTGTTACTTTAACAGAAGAAAGTACACATCAGTAAGCAGCTCCACTGAGCCTGTTACTTTTTATTATTACAGGAGGTGTTACCCGTGAACGTTCACAAACGAAGAGGCAAGTTTTAGCATGTGCGCTGATCTTTACAAAGGGTACGGTCGGTCAGACAGCTCTTTTCCCTTTCTTTGATGTACTGTAGTGTTTCTTTAATGAAGGGAGTAGTTCACAACAGCCAGAATGAGAAAATTAGAATGAGGCCAGCATAGTTTTTACACACGTGCTGCCTCGGACTATATGTTCCATCCAGTCAGCTTCCTCTTCTAGCGGAGTGGAGTATTTGCATGCAGTTTGTCTGAGAGAAGAAAAGTCAAGAAAAAAATCCCGGCTTGCAGCTCTGAAGTCTGCAATTCTGGATGTTTTCGTATTTATAATCAGTGTTTCTCAAACAAACTTTGGAGGGCGGGACATCCAGATATTTTTTAAAAAGGCTGCACAGGTGTCATTGGTGGCTCACTTGTGCCTTCTTAAAGACTTTTATTTCCTGTGCAAGAGAATAAAACTATCTATGATTGATTTAATAGACAATCCCCTTGTTTTTATTTTCAAAGTTCAGTCACTGCTAACCTTCTTGCTCTGGAAAGCCTGCTTTGAGCTGGAGGGCCACTTTAACCAGCCCTGCAGCTCAGCTGGTTGACATACAGCCACATAAAGCTCACTAAGAATGAACATCGCCAACTGCAGTCCAAAAAGGTGAAATTGAAGTTTCCTCTCAAAGTGCTCGGCAATTAAACTATGTGCAAACTTAAAACGTATAAACACGATTTAATTAATTTAAGAAAGCAAGTGTACCGCCTTTACAGAATGTAAATCTGTGGTAAATACGGGTCACTATCTGATGTATATGTGCATACTTGTGTATTTTGCAGTGTGCTTTTGTGTGTGCATTATTTGTCTGTAACCACTGCCGACTGAGCTGCTGCCCATCGTGGGCAGGACACTCTTCCAAAAGAGACTCAAATCTCATATGCCCTCTCCTTTCTATGCAGATTTGGTGTGTAAGCATATATATAAATATATATATATATATATATATATATATATATATATATATGACACACACGCTTTTACATAATTTGTCTGTGTACCTTCAGCATGCAGAAGCTGGCAGTCTGGACATCTCCAGTTCGGTCCACATAGCTCTCCATAAGATCCACGCCATCTTTAGTTAGCCCGGTCAGCAGAATGCCCTCCAGGTTGCCCGCCTCCTTCATCTCATGGGTTAGTTTGTCGATGTATCGTGGCAGCTGCAGCAGAGATCCAGAGTTAGCAAACTGGGCACAGATGCTGCTCCACAAAGAACAATATATTCAGGACACATCTGCTGCTGAAAGCTTCACTTTACCTGTGCATCGTTGAGAAACATACAGGCAAAGGCCACTCGATCTCTCACAGCCACACTGCTTTCATACTGAAACACAAACAAAGAATCACATCTTCTCTTTGAATGTGTCTCTCTCTATCCCCGTCTGGGGGAATAGGCTGCAATATATTAGTTGCTTCTTTAAACTGGCTCAGAAAACTCTGCTCATGACCCTGTTCTGACCCAAAGTTCTGTGAGAAACAAATCATCTGTGACAAATAATCGATTCTCAAAGTAAAGATGGTAAGAAACAAAGTCAAAGTGACTGACTAAATCCTCTTATTACTTTCTGCCAGGAAAAGGTCTAAAGACATAAATAACAGTGAGAGCAGCCAGAGGCCAGAATCTGAGCAGCTGCAGGAGGAAAAAGCAGAAACAGACGCTCTGTTCTGGGCACAGGCTCCTTTTCATAGAGGTGTTTTATGACAGAAACGTAAAACATATCTTTTCCTGTGCACCTGAGGATTTTCCCACTAAAGACCACCGTAGTATTACTTGAGTATTCATCACTGTGTTAAGAATGCCTGACCCCTTTTATGAAGTGGGAACAAAGGGGCCACTGTTAAGTGAGAAAAGAGTTCTAATAAAAAGTCGTTTTTTTTTCTAGCTTTCAAAAGTACGTGGTATTAAAGCGATCCAATACCAGCACGCCATCGTAGGCTCCAGGCTCACTGGTGAGAAAGGCAAACATGATGCAGAGGTAGGGGTTCTTCAGCTGCAGCCTCAGAGAGCTGCACATCTCCCTCCACAGGGACGACTTTTCGTCAGTGTAGCCTGACAGAGCCATGGCAACCACATTCAGGTTCAGGTCACCTGTGAGTAATATGAAGTGAGAGAAGCAGATTTATTTACTTCACTCTGAGAGCAGCACATCTGAAAATGAAGCCAGAATAATGTTGGAAAAATCAGGTCAGAATATTTTCCACAGTTGTCTTTTCTCACATGTAGCACACAGCAGGAAACAATCTGCTTCAGACACATCCTCACTACTGGAAATATTCAGGGCACAAATGGACATCACAGAGACTCTGTACTAGAAAGCTGGAAGCTTAAGACCATTTAATCTCCGATCTAGTTCTCATATGCCTTTACATCAGGTAACTCTAGATCAGGGCTCTTCAACTCCTGGCCTCGAGAGCCCCTGTCCTGCAGGTGTTAGATGTGTCTCTGCTTCAACACACCTGAGTCAAATATAGAAGTCATTAGCAGGACTCTGGAGAACTTGACTGCATACTGAGGAGGTAATTCAGCCATTTGATTCAGGTGTGTTGGATCGAGGCCTGGAGTTGAAGAGCCCTACTCTAGATAAACTCAGGCCTGCAGTGCATGTGTGAAAAAAGGTTGTGGCAGCTGTTGAAGCTGATGCTTGGTTAACAAAAAAAAAGTGTGCTACTTTGTTTTAAGGTTAACCTACATTAAAAAACAGCTCCATTTCCCTTTGGTCATACAGTAGGCTTAACTTAAATTTAAATGTAAATTTTTTGTAAAATGGAAGAACTTTTAATGTCTCTGCCTGCAGAATGAAGTGCTGCAATAAACCCTAACAGAAATCTCTATACAGCACAGTTTTTATTACATATTATTACCTCCTGATATACGACCGGGTGAGGCTCGGAAAATACCTAACCGAACTAATCCAGTAAAACAAAATGTTTGTTTAAGATTGTACATTGGAATCAATACACTGCGAGTCAGAGCTGCAACGCTGTAACTGCCGGGATGAATCTGTTGACACATCTTATCTAATGAATCACCCCGTCAGTCTTGCTCGGGAAACACTCGTTAGAGCACACAACAGAAAAATGTTTGACCTACATTGGTGGAATTTTTTCTTAGCTAAGACGTATGTGAACAGCAGCTTTCTCTCTCCATTTTTATTAAACCTCTGAAAAGCACTGTGTGAAAAACATTTATGAAATTCAACTTTTTTCAGAGACTTTTCTTTCATTTCCTTGGCTTGATGTCGAACATCAATTTCACCAGTAAATAATGTCTCATAATTAGTTTTAACACACATTAAGCCAAGACAAAGGCAATGGAAATACTGTAAAAGGACTTAAAGCTTAAAGGCTACTGTGATAAGTATTTTTTCACTATTTACTTACATACTAAAGACCAAATGATTAACTTATTAATGATATGAGAGAACATTACATATATTCTAGCATAATAAGTGCAATTATATGTCCTATCTAAAATATCCATCCTTACATCAAATGTACTTTCTCTCCCCCCTCGAAGGTCTCACCTTTCTCTGCCGTGGCTCCCTTGTTGAGGATCTGGATTGCCCGGCGGATATCCAGGTTGAACAGAGCGACGGCAGCCGCCCGCTCCCACTCGTGATCCCGCTCCAGTGATCGCAGGAAGGTCTCCACGTCTGTGTCAGTCCCCCTGCTGACCCAGCCACAGAGCCGCAGGGCAAGGCAGCGCTCCTCGCTGTGGTACCGCGGTACATCCGTCTGCCGGTCGGAGCCGCTCCAGCACCTGCGGCTTTCTGTTGTCCCTTGTTGACCACAAAGACGAACACAAGAAGTCAGTTTTCAGTGTATGAAATTTCAAACTAAAAAACATAAGTACTTTGAAGTGTCCCGTGGTTCAGACAGTTTTGTTTGTTTGTTTTTTTACCTGAGGTTGTCTTGACAATGTTCTTAATCCCAGAATAAACCACAGACTGTACGTTCCCCTGCAGTTTCAGCTCCATATCCTCGGCACACTGTTTCATATGTGATACTTACATAGGAATTGTAACAGATATTGCAGTCCATACAAAATAATAAAGGCATATAAGAGGGCAACTACAACATTAATCATTGCTAATATGTGTAAGTGGAGAAATTCAGATATTTTTACCACTGGTATAAATCACTTTCACTGTCTGCAGTGACTGTATGTCCCACCAGGGGGGGCTACCCCACATTTTAATCTGTCATCTTCTGAGGATGTTTAAAAGTACACAATATGTTGATAGGCCATCAAAAATTATGCAAACCCTAATAAATCAGTGAGTCAACAATAACTACAAGTTTGACAGACTGGGAGTGTTTTTAGGACCCTTACTGAAAGCCCTCTCATGTTTTTACACACTCAATTCTAAGCTTGGCGGTCTTAATATGTTTAATTTAGACTTCTTTACTGAACTGATTTAAAGGTTACGTTCTAAAATAATAATTTACTTTAGAAAGTCCTTAGAGGAGAAAGGTCAAAAGAGTTCAGCCATTTTTGAAGATTAATTGATTTAAAAACAGTTAACTGCCAAATGAGTAACTGATTACTAAGTAATAAGTGATTTTTCCAAGCAGAAATGGCAGAAATTTAATGATTACAAGCACTTTTTCCCACTCACATTCATAAAAATGCATTATCAATGAGCCATTGCACAGGCATTTCCACCACTTTATCATCTGAAAGGATATAGAACAGATCAAACCATAAAGACTTAAGCTGGAGATCCTTCCCGCCCGCCAGGAGATGGTTCCTCCACACCTGGACGGTATCATGCCCGTACCTGGACTGGGCCCTTTCTCTCATCTTAGTGGCAATGTCTTTCTCAATCATACTCTCCACTTCCTGAGCCGAATCTTCAACACACTCATACAAATGTCTACCACAAGCCCACATGAGTGAGGTGGTGGAGCTCCATGCCAGTGAGATGCGTTCAAACACGGTGAAGTCGGTCATAACACGGTTGGTTGCTGATACCACCACCATGCGATTCTGGGAGGACGGGTGCCAGGCAAAGCTGCCGATCTGGCTTTCACAGGGCTGCACGCTCCGCTCGATGATGGTGGGCTCCGTCTCATCGCCGATGGGCGTGGGAGTGTGCTGCATGTCGTACAGGCGGATAATGTTGCTGTCGCGTGTCAGTGTGGCCAGCAGGCCACTACGTGTCGGGCACCATGCCACCTGAGAATAAAAAGCAGATCTGTATCAGCTCCTGTTTTATCAGGTTTAAAGGTTTCTACTGTATAAGAATGCACTGATTGTGAAATCCTGAGCTAATACTGATGTTTAAAACAACAATTTTTTTTTGTATCTTAATCTTGTTTTTGATTTTATTTATTCCCACTTGCTTTCATTTAAATTAAATAATGTTTCATGATAAAGAATAACTAAAGGATTTAAAAGTATTTCAGCATGTCATCACTCTATTTTTGAACATTTAGTCAGTATAAAATTGACGAGTCACAAACAAGCAAACAAGAATCTCATTTTTCCAATAGGCCAGCGGTTCTCAAACTGTGGGGTATTGAGCAAGAGGCATGGAATGGCCAGGGGTCATTCCCTGACGAATCAATCAGCCACCTGACCACCTGATTTTTGAACCCTCATAACTTTAAAGCCACATAAAATTTTAGGGGCTAAAAAACATATTTAAGCTCTGTTAAAAACTGCAACCAAGTCAACTTTACAGTCACTTAATATCATCGTTTTGGTTCCACAAGTAAGTAGATTCTCAAATTTAGTGTTACAAAATGTGTCTTTATCAGGATTTTTTTTGACACCAAAGGAATCCCAGCCAGACAAGGAGCCCAGAACGAAAATATTTCATATGCCATCACGTGCTTTTAAAGCAGTCACCTTTCCCATATGTGATGCAGCCCTTGAAAGTTTATCCAAAATAAACTTTTTAAAAATTTTCTCCAGTGAATTATCAGAAAACAGAATAACCATCCAGGGTAGTAATGCTTGTTTCTGTTACTCTAACTCAGAGACATTAAATTAAAGCAAGGTTCTGTCGTGTTTACCTTTTCACTAAAATTTAATTTATGGCTGTTTTAAATTTTAGTAAATGATAAAAATTTGATGTGAGGCATGCCAAAAAGTTTGTGATGAACTGCAGAAGGCTGAGAGTCAACATGACCAATACTGGCCAGTATATCAGAGCCTCCTTATTACTGTGTGTACTAATTTAAAAGTGTGTTTCTTTAAAACAAACGACACTCTACCTTAGTGAGTGGTTTGGGCTGCTCTGTCAGCGTGAGCACAGGCTTCTCAAATTTCCTCAGATCCCAAATGGCCACCTGCCCTTCGAAGAAGGAGGCCACACGGTCGTGGAAGTGTGGGTCAACTGTCACCCCTTGGATGGCCTTCGTATTTACAAACGTTTTCTGACTCGTGTTTCTCAGGTCAAATATCGCCAGGTTCCTGTGCATGCCCGCCAGCAGGAGCTTCGGGTCACGGAGCAGCCAGCAAAGGGACAGGCAAGCATCGTTCTGGCCTAACTCATATAACGGCTTGGTCACCACTGTGCTTGAGTCCAAATCCACAGAGAGACGAATCTTCTCAGCTGCTACACTGGTCTCTGGGGACAACTTGCTGCTAATGTCCCATATGAGGACAGAGAAATCTGCCCTGTGCTTGTCCAGCCCAGCAGCCAACAGGTTGCTGTCCACGGGGTTCCAAGCTAAAGTGTTGCACTGACGGGCATGTTTGGGCACAAACTCTTTCCCCACCAGCTCTTTGCATGCAGAGTTGTGGCTCTGGCCCAAGCTGGTGAGCACAACTCTGCCGTTAGCTTGGCCAACAGCAAGTAAACACTCGGGCTCATGTTTGGGGTACCAGGCCACACATTTCATATATGGTGTGTCAGAGTTGATGGCCAGTAAAGTAGCAGCAGTTTCCTCGGAGAGTGGGAGGGTGCCAGCCTTCGTTTCCGCGCTGCCCACAGATCCTATGCGGTACAGTCCCAACTCGGAGTCGCAGATGACGTAGCGGTCCGGATGGTGGGGGGACCACAGGATGTCGGGCTTGGAGCCGCTCATGATTCAGAAGAAGCCAGCAGGTTTTCAGGATAGTTTAACTTCTCCAGCCTGGAAATATGACAGTTTATCACACAGATGAGCACATGAATAAAGACCAGAAACACCGCAGAAATATTACAGACCTCCTCTTAGCGCGGTGGACGCGGGGTGAACAACAGACAGCTCTGAGAAATCTCATTAACGCATTAAAGTAATGATGAAATTAACTAAAGCGTCAATATAATCTGAGCGCTATGTGGAAACTTGCCACTATCCGCTCGAATTCGAAGCCGGTTTGTTATAAAATTGCTGGGAGCAGTTATAGTACTACTTCTAAGTTTGTTGGCATGCTAGTTAAACCAAGCTAATGCTAACAAGTAAAGGGCGAGCGCAAACGAGACCGTTTCGCTCGCGCTATTTTATCCAGCAGTCGAAAACATCTGTTTGAGCATTTCAAGAAGAGGTTTTACTTACAAAAACACAACAGAAACGGCTTAAACGAGCGCACGAGATACGGTTTGACATACACATGTCGACCAGGGGCAACCTGGAGCCAAAGCGGATGTTGTGTGTTACACCAAAACACGCTCGTGTTGTTAACAACGTCAGCTATTTCAAGTTCCGTTCAGGATGCGGTTTACCAGCAGAGGGCGCCAAGTGAATAAAAAAGGAGAAAAGAAGACAACAAAATCTATCAACTTCATTTCGTATATAATGAAAATGCATATATTTAAGCAATAAGACTACTTGAGTTGTTAGACTGACGATATTATTTAAATTAGGTCAATATCTCCGCATGAGTATCATACTGCTACAACTCATCTGCTTTTCACATTAGTGAGGGAGAGTGGAAAAGGCAAGCAGTCTCATCTGGGACTTTAATGCTCAACAAACAATATTCCTTAGTAACAACCTCTTATAGCCGGAAAAGTTGAGTTAAATGACATGAAAACATGATGCCAAGAAGGAAAAAACAATTTAATATTATTTTATCCCTGCAAAGTAATGTAGCCTACCTTAATTTATTGTTTTATTTGAAGTGCATTATTTATGGCTTGAAGTGGTAACTATTACAGATGCAATTTATCATATTTATTTATCTAAAATCCAAATAACAAATACAGGGACTGAATGTGCACAATGGAGAGACACGGGATACTTTCTGTTACATGAAGCGCTGCATTGGATCAAAATGTTGGAGCAACACCAGGGAGAGCCCCCAGCTACACACACACACACACACACACACACACACACACACACACACGCACACACAGACAGCTCATCAGCTCATCCGATGGTCCTCAGTTTGTCTCAGTCTGGTTTATGGACCCCGTTCCGCGGAGAAATGCCTCCCAAAGAGCGGACTGGACTACAAACACAGGCTAGAGCTAAATGAGATTCAAGGTAATGAAAAATATTTTTGCATTGTTTAAAAACTTTTTTGCACGTTAACTATCGTATGCACTCTTCATTTATCTACTCGTGGTGTCACAGTTTGAATGGCAACTTTAATATTTGAACTGAAGCTTAGACAAGTTGTTGTATATAGGCTCATCTCAGTCACCAGGCAGCGCTTTAACTTTATATGAACATTTAGATTCTGCAGTATTTAAAAACTTGTTAACAGAAAATTGTTTGCACAGATTATTCTGGTTTTACACACATTTACATATTGTTGGCACTTTAATAAGGTAAGTATTTGAGAAAGTGTATCATCAGTATCACGAACAGTATCATCTGAACAAATTAATACCATTATAATTGCTGCTGTCACTAATGTGAAATGACAGTTGAGGAAGCCAGCTCCATCTTTTGGGATCTGCAACTGGGTGTGGTTATCAGGGTGCATGATTGTAACACATCAAGCAGATTAATCCTATTAAAAATGAAAGAATTAATTGTGCCTTGCATATACTGCTTTCCCAATAGTGTACTCTGCTTTCTCTGCTAGGATGTTGTTGAAAGGAAACCTGAGCAGAGGAGTGGGGCTCTGCCTTCTGTTGCTGGCTCTCCTACACAAGGCCACAGGCCAGAGGAGAAAGACAGGACGCAGGAACAACTACAAGCTGCACGATGACGGAGGAAATGGTAATTTTTCAGATGAGGTCTCCAGATGTCGGTGGTGAAAGTTAGTCGCTGGATTGCATGGGGGGAGCAGATTGTTAAATCAGAGAAGGTGAAATCAGGCCAGTGAAATGGTTGAGTCATCAAATTTTAAATTGCCTGAGAAGTTCTGAGATGTCATCCACCCACAGTGCTTCCCATGAGTGGCTTTTTTATATATACCATGTATTTAGTGCTATTTTTATAAATGTCTGATTGCACTCAAAAACCTGCTAATCCAGTTTACAATGGGCCCATCATCATCCAACATTTGATGCATGGCACATGGACTCTTGAGCAAAAGCAGTTTACATTACTGCATTTTCAAATTTTAACCATCATCGCTCTCTTTTACATTAGTAAGTAGCCAACAGGGCTGATCATATTGACAATAGTAGTCTCTGGCTTTTTTTTTTTTTTTTATAGAAGCTGAATGTCAGGTGAGGGTTTAGCTTTTGAATCTTACTTATATTAAACCCTTTTCACTTTCTGTAGTTCACTGGCAGTATGAGAGTTGCTGTTTAATGATGAAAAGTTGGGATGAACTCAGCATATGTTGCAACATTTCACCAAATACTTCTAGCTTCACTTGAGCTTTTGTGATGTTCTTCTCTAAAAGGTGTGACATGCTCACTGGAGGTGGCCTTCATCCTGGACAGCTCTGAGAGCGCGACCATATTCCTGTTTGAGAAGCAGAAGGCCTTCGTGTTGAGCTTCAGCACTCGGCTCGCCATGCTGCAGGTACTCGGCTGGACGATGAAGGTTCGGATGGCTGCGGTGCAGTACAGCAGCTCTGTGTCCATAGAGCATAGATTCTCTGACTGGAAAGACCTGGATTATTTTCACGGTCAAGTCAGCACCATGAATTACATCGGCCACGGCACCTACACCACCTACGCCATCACCAACGCTTCACAGCTGCTGGTGCAGGAGACCCCAGAAGACAGCGTGAGGGTGGCGGTGCTGATGACCGATGGAGTCGATCATCCCCGTAACCCTGATGTGATTGCAGCTGCTGCAGAAGCCAAAGGTCATGGCATAAAGTTTTTTGCTGTTGGACTATCAGATATTGCCCAGCAGAATAAAGCCAAGCTCCGGGCCATCGCCAGCACACCTGCTCAGCAGTTTGTCCAAAGTCTGCTTGACTCTCAGCTCGAAGAGAAGCTGATCAAAGAGATGGTGAGTGTTGGCTTCAGGTGAGATGAGTTCAGGTGCAGAGGTGTAATGGGAGGAAAAAGGTCATGCTCTGTGCTGGGAAATACATTTCTAATTATTGAAGGGCCTTCGTGTATGTCAAAGCTTTCTGAATGGTTAAAAAAAGACATTTGTGTCTGATCACAGATTCAGTGCAGGGAAACAAAAAATATACACGTAGGTTCTAAGAAGATAAAGCACCTTATTGTCCTTTGGGTGGTGGGTGTAGTGTACTCTTAATAAGAGGCATTTATTTGTACCCTTGTGATTTACAACTTACAGAGATCAGTGTTGAACCTCTGATGATGTAAAGGTACAAAAATGGACCTTTTAAAAAGATGCAAAGCTGGATCTTACAGTCTTTACAGTGTTTGTAGTTTCCATTAATTTTTTAGTCGTGCACAGTTATCTTCCTGTTCTGTGTTTTTGCTGCTTCCTGTTTTACCTTGAAAGTTCTAGGAAATGGATTAGCATTTGTGTAGTACTTATCTAGTTCTACTGACCACTCAGAGGTTTATCTACATCACATCTACATGCATCTAACTTAGATGCCCCAGGAAGGTTCGAATCCAGAACCATCTGCCTCTGAGGTAATAGCACTGACCCCTGCACCACCATACCACCAATATACAAGACAGATGAAAGCTGTCATACTACACTGCTCAAAAAAATAAAGGGAACACTCAAATAACACATCCTAGATCTGAATGAATGAAATATTCTCATTGAATACAAAGTTGAATGTGCTGACAACAAAATCACACAAAAATCATCAATGGAAATCAAATTTACTAACCAATGGAGGCCTGGAGTTGGAGTCACACACAAAATTAAAGTGGAAAAACACAATACAGGCTGATCCAACTTTGATGTAATGTCCTTAAAACAAGTCAAAATGAGGCTCAGTATTGT
>JASGAU010407891.1:0-12554 GCA_030220045.1 Australoheros facetus
ATCAGTCTGTGTGTAATGAATAAATATAATATACAAGTTTCACTTTTTGAATGGAATTACTGAAATAAATCAACTTTTTCATGATATTCTAATTTTATGATTGTGTGTCTGCAGGACAATAACGGCATTACTTCCACCATGCTGATCACTCAGGACTACTCAGCGCTCAAAGAGAATGAGATCTGTGTCAGTCAGGGAGAGACTGTCCAAATCATGGCCACCAATCAGCAGAACATGTACCTTGTTTACCGGCCAGCCAACAGCCAGTCGCCTGCCGCAGAGGGCTGGGTGCCAGGACATGTCTTAGGCCCACTCACAAAGCCCATTAAAGACTCCTCTTCTACTTGCTCCTTCTCAGCGGCAGTAGCAGATGCTAACAACATCAAGTAAGTCCCCCACCCACCCCGCACATCTTTCCCAGCAGACTGAAGCACCTCTGGTTGGGCTTGAAACCAAGTATTCGGATTGAATGAGAGGACTGAGCTGACAAAGGTCTGTCTACCTGTTTTTGTTTGTTTTTGGTTTTGTTGTTGTTTTGACTCTGCTCCCATCCCTAGCTCCTAACTCTTTACCTCCTAAGTCCTTGTTCCCTCACACCCTCCCCCTGTCTATGTCCTTCATTATTTAAAAAAACAAAAAAAACAGGCAAAACTGCTGGACTTTTTTTTTTTTAAATATTTGAGTCCCTGACCGTCTGTCACCCTTTCTCAGAGGTAAAACGTACTGAATTGCTCTGTCATCAAGCTGCTGCAGTGACTTTTATTTCCTGAGCCCTCATCACTTGTTGGCTCTATGGCAACTATGTTTAAAAAAAACCAACCCAAAAAACCCAAACAACACTGATAGAAGTCCAAGGACTGAGGAGTTTTCCCACAGACAGGATAGAAAACCTTGTAACTTGTAGCTAACTCTGGAAACCAGATACTGAAAAGCACTCATGTGGAGCTAAAACTGAACTCTTACTTCAGTTCCTAACACCTGCCGTTTTCTTCTGTTTTTGTACTTTATTTTTTCATTTGACTGTTTTTGTATGAGGAAAAAAAGCTCTCCTGGGTCGTTAAGGTGGACTCAGTCCAGGTCTCCACAGAGGAGAAGATTTATTTAGTTGTCTGTGGCAGTCTATACAGATGTTTGTTTATTCCTCTTGTTGTTGTTATTGTGTTTCTGCCTTGGTAATTATTATTTTATTCCACAGACAAAGTTGTATTTAATTCCCTTTTTTTTTGTTGACTTTGTTTATGTTGGCAGTTCACTGTACAAAGTAATTTTTTTTGACTGAGGCTCTAAAACATTCCTGTTTTTTTGTTTGTTTTGTTTTGTTTTTTTTTAAAGAAAACCTTTTGCACTATTTATGATAAGAAAAATCTGAATGAAGTCAGGATGTGCAATATGTTTGGTATAATGGCAAGGTCAGCATTGTACTCTTGGTTGTCTAGTAATAATAATGAGTTTAAATATGTAAAATAAACCTTTTGGACTTGAGCACGAGTTAACAAAGCACCGCCAAGGTGAAGATGTTTTATTTTGCGCTAGGCTGACGATGGGTGACAGTTTGTAGTTTTCATTATTTGTAAATAAACTACAACAGCAAATGTGAAACTGCCTGCATGTGTGCGCACTTTGTACCATTTTAGAAGTAAAGGTGTTGGCTTAAAGGACACCAGTCACTTGGCAATTATCAAAGATATGTTTTTGTAGAAAAAAAGAAACTTTTAAAAAGATTTTAAAACCTTCTAAAATGAACTAAAACTATCAACAGAAAGTGAAGAAACATGTTTGTGTATTCCAGAGACACCACCCGAAGCTGAGATATGGCTGGGCTGTAGTCTCAGTTAATACACCTTGAATCACATGGTGCATTGAGGCAGTGTAGCATCCAATCTGCCTGGAGTCCAACCTGAGACATATCAATATTATTAAGCTAATGTATAGAATTGATGTTACTATGCGACTTAGCTGACTTATTTTAGTACCTACAAGAGCACAGACTAGTAGTTTAAAAACAAAGAATCATTAAAATATTAGAAATACTACTTAAAAGTTGTCTTTCAAGAAGGTTTGTACAGTACCTAGTGCTAGGTATATAAATCTTTTCCGCACTTTGTTCCTCTATGGTTGATTTCAGCTTTTTATTTATGTTGTTATTCTAGTGACATTTTATTTATTTTTACTTTCAGTTTTTACTAACATAAAGGTTTGACACTCCACAGAAGCTACAAACTCTAAACTCAGACTGGAAATCTTCAAACCTGCCAAGTTTGTTTGGTAAAAGAACAACTTTTAAAGCCTTTAAAATGCTAGCAAAGGATATTCCAACCTGTTTTTTTTCCATCCTACATGTCTATTAGAGTCAAGCTAACTTTGCACTCTACACCTCCTCTGTAAACACACACAAGCTGCTGCAGCTTTCCAAAAAGATGCCTTGGTAGGTTTCCATTTCCATAGTAAACTAAAAGTTCCCAGGACCTACAAAAGATTTAAATTGTGATGATGATGATGATGATGATGATGATAATTTTTCACTGTAACCTCCCAAAATGGCAATTTTAATCTATGCACGGGAATTTGTGTGATGGAGTTCAGCCTCATCTCTGTTTCAATGAAGTCAGAGCCCTGTTGCTCTGTCGTCTCCTCTTCTACTAATAATACTGTCTTGATGAACCAGAAGAGTCTGGCTGCAGATTCAGGGACTGGTCCTGTTTGGATTTTCTGAGACACGAGCTTTTGTAGTCTACAGACATGATAGAAACACACGAAAGTATGATTCTGGTATGGTGTACAGTCATTCTTTCTGTATAGAAGCCCATTATTAAGTGTTGGTTTGTTTGTTTTGATGAATTACAGTTTATAGGTGTTTATTATTTTATTGTTCCTTTGCTAAATTAATTTGATTAAGGCTATTTGTGAGATAACACCCAGAAGAACAGTTATTAGATTAGAGTGATTATAGTAATTTCTAAAGGATTTTAAAATGTAGACAAAAATGTTTTGAAAAAAAAATCTAAAGTGAACACTTTTCTGCACTTTTTTATTCCATTTGAAAAAAACAAAAAAAACATCTAAAACATGGGTATAGTCATCCTGACAACACCTATTGGTTGGTGCAGCCAGACTCAGCTGGACACCACTGAGCTTCTCTTTGATTGGCTGGTTGATGTTTGTTGTTCCTGTACTGTACAGGAAGTCTCTGTCGTGGAACACACTGCGTGCCAGGAAGCGCGCTGAAGACAAGGATGCCTCCTCAATAGGGGTGAGAGGTCAGGAGAATGGCCTCCTCCGTAAGCCTAAAGAAATCACTCCTCCTATCCCATTCGCCTCGCCCGCCCCCACGGTGAAAGGCAAAGTGAGTAAAGCAGGTTTTTGGCACACGCTGGTGATGTCATATGTGTGCCAAAAACCCTCACCTCCCGCTGCCCAACTTGGTTTATTTTCTTTTTCTTAACCCCAGTTTATGTGTGTTTGTGTGTGTGTGTGTGCGTGCGCGTGCGTAAACCTGTAGACACACAGGTAGTAACTGTGTCTCAGTGGCACTCCGGCAGTGGTTCTCAACCTACATCACACATGAATTCAGACCTTTGGGAGTAGTGCTGGGTCTCTTAGGGTCAGTGTTGTCCAACCAGACCACCACTTCAGGGTGGTGCATTACAAAAAAAACAAAACACACTTTAACTGCATCAGTTGCAGCCAACAAAGAGTAAGTAGTAAGCCACACAAATCATATCACCGGTAATGTCAGTCATTTGCAGTACTATGGAGTTGAAAAGCTTTAATATTAAGTTCTATTTTGCACATTAGTATTAGTATGTTTGTTTACATCAGTGTTTTTCAACCAGTGTGCCGCCGTGGGAAATTATCCAGTTTCACGTAATATGCCACGAGTGTCTGTGCTGTAGTAATGACTGGGAGCATAATCATGTAATACTCTTCCATATCACTAGACTAGATAGCAGCAGGTAGCGAATTGCATTGTACACAGAGGCAAGAGAATTAAGCCGCATTTCCATACGGAACGATTTGTCAGCATCTTCATCAGAATCAGGAACACTTTGCCGGTCCTTTTTCTGTACTCACTCATCCGAGGTTCTAAGCGATCCGAGGCGATACAAAAATATGACGTGGAGTACAGCATGCCACTGATTAGCCAGGGAGTATCGTCACTAGCAGAGGCGAGAGAGCGACTCCTTCACCACAATCATTTTTAAAAGCCCACAGCAAGAAACTGGAGGCACGCAAAGCACCGGTTGACCCAGACCGACAGTTTGCAGCGGTAGTTTTGCAACATGAGAGCCATCTGAAACGCACACACAGCATACATATTATAAAGTTAACAATGATAAACTTCATCCATTAAAACATTGTACGGGGACTTCTGCATGATGATGATATTAAACTGGCATCAGCTGTGAGCTTGCCTCTATCTTATGTGTTGTTGTGTTGTGTTATTCCTGGTAATAGAATGCTTTTGGACAGAATTAGAGTTTGCAAAACACTGAAGTTTTCTACTATAAGACCACGTGTTGTGGCATTTGTTATGTTCAAGCTGTGTTTTTGAAGTGGACATGTTAAGTGCACTTTTTATTTGAAAGAAGATATATATTATATGATAAAGCTCTTTTTTGTGTTTATTTGAATCCTATTCAAGACACTTTGATAAGAATGACTATGTTGTTAATATAGGCTACAGAGTATCATTTTTTAACATTTTTGGCTGGTGGTGTGCCTCGTGAGTTTTTCAATGAAAAAATGTACCTTGGCTGAAAAAAGGTTGAAAACCACTGGTTTACATTACCTGTTATTAAGTGTTAAAAGTTAAAAGGCAGCACAGTGGCATGGTGGTTAGCACTGTTGTCTCACAGTGAGAAGGACTGGGTTCGAGTCCATCTTGGCCCAGGCCTTTCTGTGTGGAGTTTGCATGTTCTCCCCGTGTCTGTGTGGGTTTTTGCCGGGTACTCGGTTTCCTCCCACAGTCCAAAAACATACAGGTACTGGGGTCAGGTTAATTGGTGATCCTAAACTGCCCATAGGTGTGACAGAGTGTGAATGGTTTGCCGCTCCTCGGCAAACCTGAATGGGATAAGCAGAAGAAAATAATGGATGGTTGTGATTGATGTGCATACTTACACCTTTAATTCATTGGGGTTCTACAGCATTTTCCATTAATTATTTAGGAATTGGAGGCATTTCTATACATAGTCCCCCATTTTCCGAGGCTCAGAAGTAATTGCACAGTTGACCGATAAGCAGTTTCATGGCCACGTGAGGCCTATTCCCTTGTGAGAAGGAAGCCATCATTAGGCTAAAAAATCCAAAATATAATATAGCAGGAATAACAATGAACAAGTCTACAATCAAGCGACACCTTCATGAATTTAAACAAAGTTTAGAACAGGTAGAAAAAAAAGCCCTGCACTTTAAGTATTTATTTTTCAGGCATTCACCTTTATTTCATAACAGGCTTGCTATTTTAGGTTTAAGTAGTGGGTCTTGAGCAAAGACTTAAATGTAAAACCTATTCGGGCAGTTAGAATATGAAATGGTAAGGCAATTCAGAGGCTCGGCACAACAACTGATAAAGCTCAGTCACCTCTACAACATGAATAAAATTAGACAAATACAGAGGTGCCAGCCCATTAAAAATCTTAAAAACAATCAAAATCTTAAAACGAATCCTAAAATTGACATGAAGCCAATGAAGTGAATCTAAAACTGGAGTTAAAAGTCGAGCAGCAGCATTTTGGACCAGTTGACACTTGAAAAAGAGATGACTGTGGTAAACCTACATACAAAGAATTATCCAGTCTTCACATGATGAGAGTATGTATGACTCTTCAAAGTCATTATAGGAAACATAGGGCTTCACTTTAGTCAACAATATCAACTGGAAAAAATGAGTTTTTACCACAGAACTCATCTGTCTATCAAAGTTAAAGGAGTTATCGATGATCACACCAAGATTTTTAACAGATTGATGGATGCATGACCCTAGGTGGCAAAGAGAGGCAGCATAGCAGGTAATAATAAATGCAACTTTCAAACAAATATCAGCAAATACACAAACAGTTTCTGTGCAGCTTGGACCGCAATGTGTCTGTTAGCTAAAATAGCTTTACTAGTAAAGTAACTTTATTTCCCAGGGAGAGAAAAGAATATGAGATAACGTCACTCAGATGGAGAAAGATGTAAAAGACCGGACAGGAGAGGAATTGTTTTTAAAGGTAAGGACTGGTCAGTAACATTTTATAGACTGGGAATTTAAAGCTTGCATGTAATTTGCCAATAAAATTTTTGAAATCTGCTCAAAAACTGAATTGGCAACACAGTAGATGTCTTGCTGAAGTTATGTTTTTTTCAAACTGAAATATGCTGACTTTGTGTTATTCAAAGGTTGTGTGAAAATATTGGGCTAAAGTGATTAATTTGCAGTACTGTGGTAAAGTGTACAGTAGTGCACTATACTTGACTGGTGCAGAGAAGCTGTGATTTTCATGGTCAGTGTTAGGGCACATCAAGGTTAAGAGATTAATTTGAATTTGAGCTGATGACACTGATTAGATTCACTCACTGAGTTCCACCCTTACATATGATGGCCTATGTAACATAGATGGAGATCCACAAAGAACAGTAAATTTTAGCTGATCACAGCCTGTAGAAATGAAATGAATATGATTTATTCCAAAGTGATTCTTTTCCTGACGTTGCCTTACAGTCCCTACATCTGCCAAATCCAACTTTAACCTCTGACGATATTATTTCCTATTTATTTGTGGAGGTAGTCACTCATATACAATATTTTTTGCTTGTGTTCTACGTGACAGATGTTCAAACTGAGTCCTTCAATTAGAATTAGAATTTAGGCTGAAATAAAGTTTGTATTCCTGTGAATTCATATTTTTTTATTATGATATGACAAGAGGTTTAGTTTGCTTTTCATTTTAGAGCCTGTGCTTTTTCACTTGAGTAAAGAAGTTTAATCAGTATTTAAACTTTTACCAGAGCATTTTCAACACATACATCAATACTCCCGATTAAGTGAAGAATGTCTGCACTTTGTACTTTGCCAGACATGGTGGAGGCAGTCTTATGGCTGCCAGTGGAACCAGGTCACCAGAGGTTAGTGAAGATTTGACTGCTCATAGAGGTGGCAGGATGAATTCTGAAGCGTACAGGACTATACTCTCTGCACAGATTCAAATGCTGAAAATCTGAAGGCAGAAAGACTCACAACTGAAGGTGGCCGGAGTAAAGGCCTGGCAGAGGATCTCATGGAGGGTACACAGGATTTGGTGATGTCCATAGAGTCTAGACTTCAAGCAGCCATTGACTGTATTAACAAAAATCCATATATTGTTAATTTGTCCACTTAATTTGAGCTTCTGAAAATGGGAGCGTATGTATAAAATGATTGTAATTCCCAAACAGTTAATGCAAAAATGTTTATAAATGTTTCACTGTTTGGTTTATAATCCCTTGGGGTGGTGCACAGAGGCAAAATTGTGTCTTTATCTTTGACAACTTATGCACCTAACAATGAAAAGGACTTCATGAAGGATGAGTGTCTTTTTAAATTGTTTTTGGAAGATTTTTGGTATTAGCACAGCTGAATGAGATATAACGAAACCCCCCAAAAATTTGAAGGGCATAGCTGACGAAGGTCAGACCAAAACATGTGTAGCATGCAACCTACCCGTGAACATTCAGAGTCGCAAGTTTGGTGGTCAGCGAGGTAAAGTGTCATGTCAAAACTTGTGAAAATGCTCCACACAAATCCAGTAATCACTGCAATGAAATTATGTGGTGCAATTCTCATTTAAGGTCAAAAGTGGCTTGGGACAGATTAAACGTTTTAAAATAAGGTACTAAAATCTAAAATATGCGCTGCTCAAAAAAAAAATTAAAGGAACACTTTTTAATCAGACTATTGTAGTGAATTAAACTCCTGGGATACTGATCTGATCAGTTAATCAGCCATAATTACCTCCCAGAAGGTTTGCTGTGTCTCCCAGCACAGTCTCAGAGCATGGAGGAGACTCCAGGATACAGGCAGTCGCTCTAGGAGGGCTGGACAGGGCCGAAGATCATCCTTAACCCATCATCAGGACCAGTATCTGCTCCTTTGTGCAAGGAGGAACAGGATGAGCACTGCAGAGCTACAAAATGACCTCCAGCAGTCCGCTGTGTGAATTTCTCTGACCAATCAAAAACAGACTTCATGAGGGTGGCCTGAGGGCCCAATGTCCTCTAGTGGGCCCAGCACTGTGGAGCATGATTGGCATTTGCCACAGAATGCCAGAATTGGCAGGTCCACCACCCTTTCATGTCTGTCACATGTGACATGTTCTCCCTGAGGACATGACAGGTGTGAAAAGAGAGAAGCCATGGAGAACAGTACGCTGCTTGTAACATCATTTAGCATAACTGGTGTGATGGTGGGTCAGTGATGGTTTGGGGAGACATATCCACGGAGGGACACACAAACCTCTCCAGGCTAACAGTGGCACCCTTCCATTATGTACAGGGATGAAATCTTTGGCCCCAGTGTGAGACCATATGCTGGTGCAGTGGGTCCTGGGTTCCTCTCAGTGCACAACAATGCCCGGCCTCATGTGGCAAGAGTATGCAGGCAGTTCCTGGAGGATGAAGGAGTTCATACCATTGACTGACCCCCACCTGACCTAAATCCATCAGAATATCTCTGGGACATCATGTTTCAGTCCATCCAGCACTGCCAAATTGCATCTCAGTCTGTTCAGGAGCTCAGTGATGCTGTGCTTCAGATCTGGGAGGAGATCCCCCACCAGGTCACCATCCAATTCATTATAGGCGCATGCTCCGCCATTGTCAGGCATCAATACAATCATGTGGGGACTATACAAACTACTGAGTACTTTTTTAATTGCTGCAATAAAATTTTGGCAAAACTAGCATGTTGCATCATTTTTTCACTTTATCAGGATGTCTTTGAATTCAGCCCTCTGTCGGTTGATCATTTTCATCAGTGTGGCATCCTTGATTTCATTCCTAACATGCTACCCAGTTCATATCAGTATACATATCCAGCATTATTTTGTTCCCCACATTGAGATCTGATGTGTTTTCAGAGTATTCCTTTAATTTTTTTGAGCAGTGTATAATAGTTGAGAACCACTACAGAAGAGCACTGCTAGTTTTCTTTTTCTTTTTTTTTAACTCCAAACCCTCAAATACATTGGTTGAAAAATAAAAGTGCTTTTTGTGTTTTGTTGTGATTTATTTCTTCCTCCTTGTGCATAAATTGAAGTAGAATCTAGTGGCTTACTGATTTGAGTTTATATTTGTTTTAGCCTGCAGCACTTTTTGAAGTGGTCTAACATGGAACTCACCAAATAATGCAGTGTGTTGTTTGTTACATCATCCAATGAACGGAGGTGGATCCTTGTAATTTTTACAGACACATGAAACAGGATCCCTGTGTGCGTGGGTGTGTGGGACCTGTGGTTCCCACTATTGATTTCGCACTTCAAGATTCTTCTCGACTCCTCTTGAAGTTTTCAGCTTGTCCGCACACCCTTTTTTTTATTTCCTCAAATGAATGTGTGGAAAATCAATACATTCAGCCTGAAAGGGGTTTTATACATGAAAGGTGCAGAATGACTGCATAAGTAAAGCTCAGGTAAGAGCTACAATGTTATGTATTATCTTGCGGAAATACTAACTGAAGGTAAGATATGTTAAACCACAAGATGGCGCAGTTTCTAAACCACATAAAACCAACATTCACACAAGTGTTACCTCAGCATTTCCACAGAATTCATGTTACTGTCGTAGATCACCTCATTAATTCAGTAATTAGAGGAGCTCAGCCGGTGCAGTTTAAAAAAACAAACAAACATGAGATTAGATAGATGTCTTTGAAGATAGCGATACAAAATCATCTGTGAAAAGACAACACACAAAAGAAATGATGTGACACATTACATGGATTTAGTGCTCGTACATTTTAAAAGGCTAATCTCCAGTGGTAGCCATTGATATCTGCATCAGATCTGCCTGGCTTCTGTCATTATATACAGTATATGTATACACACACACACATATACTGATTAATGGTTCTATAATATGTCTAAGCCAAAGACAAATAGTTGCAGTTTTACAGTATGCCATAAAAATCTGAAGGGATTCTCTGGTGAGTATGATCAGAAATTACAGCACAACACACTGTCCGCTGTAGCCATTGTTTTGCTCTTTTTTTTCTAATATTCTCTGACCCTCTTTCATCTCTTCCTATCGTTGGCATCATTTTCTTTGTTCTTGCTCCACTTCATCTTTTTCTACATCTTCCCCCTGTCCTGTCGCCATTCTTTCTGCTTGGGTCCTGATTTTTTTCTCTTTGCCTGCTGTGTGTCCTGTATATGACTTCATTTTTTTATTCTTTTCTCCTTCCCTCATTCTCCACCAGGAGGTCCACACTTCAGATGATTCTGACTGTGGTGATGATGTTGACCCAAAGACCGGCATGGAGGTACAAGCTCTTCACTGTGATTGAAAGATCTCACACTCAGTGCTGAATAGTTTTCCATGGTATTTCTGTATCAGCATTACAAAAACATTTTGTGTTGGAGACAAAATATGTTTAAAATATGGATGCAAAACCTATTATGTATGTTATATAATATTGCTTCATATATGCTAAAAACTAATCTGCACCTGTTTTCCAGCTTCTGAACCCAAACTTCATCCAGGAAGGTGAGACATACGTGAGACAGTTAATGCACTTAGAAATGATTTTATTCATGACCGTGACAAAGCACTGAAGCTCCCAAAGACTTGTCACTGCCCACAGGAATAACAGAAGCCTCAATTTATACTTAGTCTGAAACAGCAGCATCCTTACTGATGAATGAAACCCCAGAATCAACCTGATTATTCTGATCTGAGTCCACAAGGTGCCAAATCTGGTTACCATATATACCAATCCTGACTATGTTGGAATCCATCTGGACACAAATGACAGGTCTGAACTGTTATTCCAAATAACACTACAGAACTGAACTCAGAGAAATTTTGAGTTTACATGTGCCTTCACTCAGAAAAGAACACTTGGTAAACTGTGGACGTTTTAAACAGAAGAGCTGAGGGGAGGTGTTTTATGATATGTTTCCTGTGTGCAGTGGCTCCAGAGTTCCTGGTCCCTCTGTCAGATGTGGTGTGTGCATTTGGAGAGACCGTAGTCCTCTGCTGTAAAGTGTGTGGACGGCCTAAACCCTCAGTTACCCTGAAGGGCCCTGACCAGAACCCAGTGACCAACAACAGCCGCTTCACATTAGACATTAGGTAACACTGAGACCATGTGATGTTTAAGGACCACCAGATGTGTCCATAAAGGAATGCCAGTCCCAAATGCTGGATTCAGTTTCTCCTTTTTCTACCTGTACCCATCCTCCTGTGTTTTCCTTCCATGTTCTACTCTTATCTCTATAACTAATCTTTTGCTCAAGCGCCTTGAAGCAACTGTTGAATTGAATCTTTCTCTCTCCATTTTCATAAACACTCTGCCCTCCAGGGATACAGGTGACATCTTGCTGAAAATCTGTAATCTGATGCCTCAGGATACAGGGATCTACACCTGTGTTGCCATTAACAGCCATGGTACTTCTTCGTCCTCTGCCTCCATCAAAGTTCAAGGTGACACACTTGAATTTAACCCTGAGCAGTACTTGAGAGGGTTACTGTTGATTTTAGGTTGACAATTTTTGTCTTTGCTTGCAGGTATCCCAGCAGCCCCGGGGAGACCTGTGGCTCAGGAGGCCAGCAGCACAGCAGTGATGATCCACTGGCTGCCACCAGCTTCATCTATTCACTGTGCTGTCAGCAGCTATACTGTGGAGTACAGACAGGAAGGTTTGTGTGTTGGGAACTGGAATTAGAAGATGCTCCTTATTTATATTCAAACAGAATACCCTTTCCTCTTCTCTCACTCTTCCTCCCTTGCCCTCCCATAGATTCGCTCCTGTGGCAGCAGGTGGCTAGCAGCAGGGAAGAATGTGTTCAGATTGACACTCTGATCCCTGGGGGTCACTATCAGTTCAGAGTCCGAGCCTCCAACCGCTGGGGGGTCAGCCCGCCATCTGAGCCCTCAAATATGGTCACACTGGCCACCAGCAGTAAGTAACTCTAAAGAAAACCAAGGGTGTGAAGGTGAATTCAGAGATACCAAAAGCAATAGATATTAAAAAAAACTTTTTTAAATTAAGCCTGCCTTGTCTGGCAGCTTTTGCTATCAGAATTGTGATCTGAATGCACTTGTGTGCCAAACATACTTACCTTTGAAGATGAGCTCTATAAATTCTCTATAGACTCATCTTTTTAGTGTTTTTTTTCTTTCATTTTTTCCTTTCTGTTCACATAAGTGTATGTGTATTATTGCAATGCCAGAGCTTACAGGCATGAAGAAAAAGGGGGAGAAAATGGGAAAAAAATAATGAAGCACAAATAGAAAAATGTTCACCAACTGCTGCACCTATAAAAACAAAAAATAATAACAGCACCTGTAAAAGGCCATATATATATATATATAT
>JASGAU010407892.1:4202-15530 GCA_030220045.1 Australoheros facetus
GTCTTGCTTGGGGCTCCATTGTGTAGTGTCACTCATCATACATACAAAAGATCCAAAAAACAAACAAAAAAGCCCGAGAAAACCTTTTTTAGGTGTCGCACACAACTGTACTCCTTGCGCTGGTCCCAACCTCGGGCAAATGGGAGGGTTGCGCCAGGAAGAGTGTCCGGCATAAAGTCTGTGCCAAATCAGACAAGTGTCAACCCTTTAGGAAAGAATGGAGCAGCAAAAAGTACCATCTGTGTATGTTGCTGCTTGCAAAAGTACCTTGCTTCTGCATAGTCCCTGAACCTTGTCCCTTTTAAAACAGCAAGAACGTCTGGACATAGAAGAGAAGTATACTAGCCTGCAGGAGGAGGCTCAAGGAAAGACTAAGAAGCTGAAGAAAGTGTGGACCATGCTGATGGCTGCCAAATCCGAAGTAAGCTATACAAAAGGGTTACACCCAGAAAGATCATTCATTGAATTGTTCACAATTGTGGTGTGGTGTGCTGTGTAGGGGCCGTCATGCCAAAGACTGTTATGAGATACTAAAGTATTGGTATAATTAATTGTATATGTACTATATATTCATGTTTAATCAAATAGTTCTTCATGTCTCCATTTATTGTTAGCTTGGATTGGTCATTACAGAGTAGAAACTGATCTACTGTGTTTGTTGTGTTTCATCCATTAGATGGCAGATCTGCAGCAAGAGCATAACAGAGAGATTGAGGGCCTCCTGGAGAACATCCGTCAGCTGAGCCGAGAACTCCGGCTCCAGATGCTTATCATAGACAACTTTATTCCTCAAGAATACCAGGTCTGTGTGCCGGCTTTTAAGGGAAATCTGGATAATGCAGTCCCAGGAGGCCCCATTTAGACTCCATTTTAGTTAAAGGAATTTACAGGGAGCTTTAAAATGTCAGTTTTGAGAAAACTTCTTCAAATTATTTGACATTATCAAGGAGATCTAATTCTGAGATTTTCCAAATAAAAGCCATTTTTTTAAGTTATAGAAAATGAAGGAAATGCTTAGAAATATCTCATTTTCTAAATAAAAGCCCCAAATTAGTCAGAAATGTATAAGGATGCGTTAAAATGTTAGAATTTCAAAATAAAATCTTCCCATCTATATTTTTTCTACCTTTTCAGCAGAAAAAATAAACAGACAAAGTCTAACAGTAGCAACAAATTACAGGGTTTAGTTTCACATATTTGATCGACATACTGAAGGCTCTGATTATTCTGAAATTTTGGCGACTTGAATTGCTGATATGGTATAAATGACAGTCTTGGTTGTTAAGATGCCAGTTGTGAAACTAATGTGATGCAATCAGCTTCACTGAAGACTCACAACTCTGTGGGAGTTGTTGGGACTGCAATGACACCCAGTCACCGTGTCTCAGAGTGCAGAGGGTAACACTAGTAACTTTAATCACCCTTAAACAGTGCACACTAAATATTGCCAACAGGACTGACTGTGATGAGAAGCCTTTTCCCAAAAGTTGATGCTTTGCTAAAGAGAGGAGATTTGTTACTGCTAGAGCTTAGTGGTTTTTACCGACCTGACCAAATAATTTTTTACATCTACAAACATGAATTTTAATTCTGTTTCACATGTGCTAGGAAATGCTTGCCCAGATGTCATTAAGATAACCAACCCAGCATCATGTCATAGAGTAGACCATAGTTAAAGCAAGGTCAGATTTAATCACCTATATTTTTTGTGAATACAGATCTATAAATATACGCTTAAGGAGGAAAGGTTATCAGAAGAGAAGCTGATACAGTCCATCTACTAACTGTAGCTTCCAACAACAGCAAAAAAAAGAAAAGAAAAAAGATTTTTGCACCAAAGTACCTTCACATACATATACTGTTCATTAAATGCTGTATTCTACTGTCTGTTCACATATCAGCAGGAAGATATAGTGCTAGTCATGTTTGTTAGACAAAGATATAATTTTCGTAGTGCTGCCTCTGCACACTACAACAGTGTATTTTTATATTCAAACAGTCAATACATGACTGAGGTGCAGACTTTATGCCTTAATTCAAGGGTTTTATCAATTTTTTAGTAATTACAGCCATTTGTGCAAAGTGGAAGCATTTAGGAACCACAGCAACTCGGCAACAAAAGTGGCAGATCAAGTAAAGTTACAGAGTGGGATTACCAAATCATGAGGGGCATGATATGTAAAAGGCACCAACACTGCTGACCTAGTAAGCCTCCTCTGCTGCTAATATCATCACAGAAACTGTGTGGCTAGCTTTGTTTCCATGAGTGAGCAGCTCCTGTAGGTGTTACGTGGAGGTGACCCAGTATTTTTGTCCCACTTGTGTATATTTGCATAGCAGATGTTGAAAAAAGGTAAGATTTAATAAGCAGTTTAAGTGCGATTTAAAACAAAAAATATGGTAGAAACTAGCACAACTTCAGATGGAGCGGGCAGACACTGACACAAAATACACTACATTTGAAAAAATATTTTGACTCTTTGAAATGTACATAATAAAAATTCAAAATGCTCAAAAAAAATGCATTTAAATGCACTGTGGGTAGTGCAAACTGGAGAAATTGCTACTTTCTTTGCCTGCAGGAGTCAAATATTAGCAATGCTTCTCTTATGCAATTGTCTTTTTTACGAGAGAAGCAACATCTGCTGTTACTGAACAGATTTTCATTGAAAGGCAGGCAGACTGTGCTTTTGACTTTCTCTCATGTTTTCCTTGTAGGAGATGATTGAGAACTACGTGCACTGGAATGAAGACATTGGAGAGTGGCAGCTGGTGAGCTCATTTTGCACAGCTAATCCACACACCGGTGTGCAGTCTGATCAGCATCGGTTTGAAGGTTTTCTTTTTTGGTCACTTCGTTGTGTGTCTTTTAGAAATGCGTGGCTTACACTGGCAACAATATGAGAAAACAGACCCCTGCTCCCGACAAAAAAGAGAAAGATGTGAGTTGTGGAAAATTGTTTTTGTGTAATGAATGATGTGGATTTTTTTTTCTTTTCATGTGTAATGCAATGTTGACCTCTCTTTTGTCTCTGTCACCTTTAGCCATTTGAGGTGAATCTGTCTCATGTGTATCTAGCCTACACAGAGGAGAGCATGCGGCAGTCGATGATGAAACTAGAGAGGCCCAGGACCTCTAAAAGTAGCAAGAGTGGTCGTCCCAAGACTGGTCGAAGGTAGAGTGCTTTCTACACAAATCACCACCTTGTGCTTCAGTATTGGCTACCTGTCCCCTGTGTAGTTTACACCCCCCAACCATCAAATTTGCATACATGCATTTGCATGTCATACCTGGATGTAATGAACTACATCTTCGCTTTTTATTTTTATTTTTTTATCTGATTTAACCCATTTTGTTTTCCATGGGTTGGACTGCCTCTTGTCCACCAGAAATGCACAACAGCCCTTTAATGGGCCAGCTAATAATAACCATTAACTGACAAAAAAACAAACTGAAAACTTGCTTGTCTTCATAGTTTCTCATAATGTTGCCTTCTTATCACTCAGTGGTTATAGTAAATGAGGATCAGATACAGCTTAACATACTGCTTTTGGTTGGCTGTGTTGCAATTGCAACCTGTGTTCTTGCATTTGCTTATCATGGAACAAGATGACTGATTTCTGCATAATTTTAGTGTAACCCTAGCTGTCATTATCACAGAGGAAGCTCTTCCTCAAAGTAAAAGTACTGATCAGTTGAAACTGATTCGACTTCTTGGTTGTACTTTTAAGGTGCAAAAGATGCAGGAACGGACAAAGTGTAAATGTGGCATTTAAAAGCAGGGTTCAGAATAATTTGTTAAACTCTTAGCTCGTTATGTGCGTCGGTACTTGTTAGTTAATGAAAGTCAGCTGATTGCCATTTCTACTCATGTTTTAGCCTTTTATTTGTTCTTGAGTTGAACTGCACGAGTATGGAGAATATCTGCTGTCCAACTAAAGAATGGGGTAATGATCTGTATATAGTGAACATTTGAGTTCTTCAATATCTTTTGGGAACTCAGACATTTAGCAGCACTTATAGACAGGTTGATATGAAACTAATGATAGCATTACTCAATATCATGATATGCTGCTGTTCTGAGAACTGAGAACGCTGAAAACTTTGATAATGTTTATCTCACACCTATCTCCACACAGGAAAAGATCTGTAAAGCCAGAAGCTGTGATCGAATCCCTCCTACAGTGATGACAGCACAGAGGAGACCCTCAGTTCACTGCAACATTCATGTTACCTGAAAGAAGCTGTTAGTCCAGTTTATGGCTGCACAGTGTCTAAAAGATTATCTGAATACAATAAAAAAAAAGTTCTTGGCCAAGTTAACCTGTTACATGTATTGCGGTATTTTTATGTTGCTTTGGTAGCAGCAGTTTAGTGGAAGCACCATAACCATAAAAACAGACATTTCTCACTTTTAGGATGCTGAAAATAGAGCTGTGAGCTTCTTAACTGATTTCCTGACCAACTAATTCATATGAAATGGACTTAGCCTGATATGAATGCATTATGATTAATTTCTGATTGTGTGTGCAGTTTCACGGATCATTTGGGGGCGAAAGTTAAAGTATTTAAATAAGTATGTAAATGAAAAGTTTGCTTTATACTTGTCTGTAGATGAGGAGCTTCGCAGCATGCATGCAAGCTCGCTCGTATGGTTAGTCTTATTAGCTAATCTAAGAAAGTAATGTTTTTATTTTCAAATGTCAGACACTGTTATATGATGAGATACTCCATGCATATGGTATGCCTTAGTATGATGCACTTGTAGGAGTTTTTGTGAAGATCATTTCATTTCATGGTGTTTTATAGTGGAGGCTAACTGGCTGTTGTTTTGTATCATACTGTCAAGTGTTTACAACCTCCCCTGAAACCACTGTTTTATTATTTATTAAATTATTCCACATTTTATCTCACATTCTGGTGGCTCTGCTTCTGTGTCTTATGATTAAAATGTTGGTTAGAAGCTAGTACAGATGATGACTACACCACACCAGAAATAGCTCAACGGTCTTTCAGATTGAGTTTGTAAACTTAGTGAAATTGGTTTGTGTTGCTCTTCAGCATAAAACAGCTGTTACTGAGCAGTTTTACTCACTGGTACTGGGTGAGATTTGCTGGGGATCCCATGTCTACATGTCCCTGTCTCAGCTAAAAATAAAACAAAAAAAACATTTCTCATCCCTAGTGGGGGTGATCTGGATCCCATTCCTTCTCACTTTTCATGATGCCACCAAGCATGAAAAGAACTGCTAGTTACATAAAAGAAGAATGAAAAGAATTCAGAGCAGCAGATCATTTGAGGTTCCTGTCAGACACATGCCTGATTATCCTTATCAGTCACCACTTTAGCCCCTGAGTGTAGGGGTTAAAGTGGGTTTTGTCAGATCCAGTGTAGCAGTGCAAGCATGACATCCTTAGAAAGAAGCCCAATAATTATTTATGTTGTGAGCTGCACAGGTGTTTTGTTTTTTGCACAGGCTGTGATCAGCTGAGCTGTGCTGCTGTTGGCTCTGAGGTTTACTGCTCTGAATTCAGGAAGATGTAAGCATGCTTTAAATATTATTATTATTACATATTTAAGCGCCTTGAGGCGATTGTTTGTTGTGATTTGGGGCTATATAAATAAAATTGAATTGAACTGAATACATTTTCCAACTCCAAGCCAGTATAAAAAGGTTGAATTTTATGAGTCAAACTAAACAGTTTCATTGGCCTAATTTTACATTATCTGCTTCCCTTGATCTACCCCAGTGATTTTCACTGTTTTTTTTTTAAATGCTCCACTTCAAAAGCTGAAAATTTAGCAGCAAATTTATTTATTTTCTCATAAAAAGAAATCAGTTCACATTATTTTCACTTCATATTTTTACCCGGCTGTCAGTGCCCTTCCAGTCAGGTCTGCCCCACAGTTTGACAACCACTGCTCTAATCTAAGAGTGATCTTGAACACCACAGTCTGCTTCGCACCAGTCCAACATAGTGCAGTATGATAAACTGCACTAAATTGCCAGGAACTTTAATGCCATTTGAATAGACTGTAATTCAATTTGTTTTCAAGTCATTTCTCAATATGAAATAACCAAATAACTTCAGCCACACATCATGTACAGATACATTGTGATTTAAAAATCTACTGAGTCAGGATAGCACACGTCAGCTACAGCCTCTGTACCTTTATCCGGCAGACTCTGATTCAAACTGCACAGGAACCATGTGCTGATTTTTGCTGAGCTGACTGAAAGGCTGCATCTGAAGTTACCTGCCACTTTAAACAGTTACATGGTTTATGCTTCCTGCTTTGCAGCAATAAGCTGTGCATCCATGCATCTCCACCATGAACACAAAACAGGGATGAGAGGGGGAGATGACTGCTTTCGAATTTGATGAGCGAGTTATCTCTGTGCCATCAACTGGAAGCAACATGAGGCTGCAGCGCATGAAAAATGAACACACTGAGAAAAGCATCCTGCATTTAACTGCCAGTTAGATTTAAATGCTCACACATTAACCTGAAGACTCTGGATCGTTCAGTCCCAGTTTAACCCCCCCTGCCTACTTGCAGCCATGCACCAGCGCTGCTACCTATGACATCCTGCTGGAAACCACACTGCATCTGTCACAAGTTACAACTTGCGGCCCATGATGATGTGAAACGGGTCACAGAGCCAAGTCATTGTCAGATATTTGACTTTCAAACTCTTAAAGTCTGCTATGTCAGTAAATGTACCGGGGGTTGCCCTGCAGAGAGGTGGCTGAAAGCGATGGGCTGTTTCTGCTTTCCCGTGGAGGAGGTCAGCATCAAAACAGTTTTCTCAAGCTGACAAAGAATTAGAGTTACTTTCCTGAAGTAAAATAGCATCCCACCGCCCACCCCCGCCCGCTTTGATTAAAAACACAAAGGTGTAAAAATGAAGAAACAGCAATTTTATTGAAATGTATATAAATAAATAGAAAAATACAATTAGAAAATAAAATAAATATATATTTAAATATGTAAAAATAAATATATATATACATATATAAATAATATATAGTCGATCTGAGACTTCATGTGTTCACTTCATTTGTGGCATATGCTGCTCTTGTTGTTCAAAGCGTAGTCAACGCATGTCACGATATCATCAAGGAAGTCTTTTACACTATATTTGTCCCTCTCACCCAGGTGACAGGTTTCATTCTGCAACAAGATCACGATGACAAGTTACATTTTGAACATAAAATCTACATGAAGACAGAACTAAACATATGAAAAAATGTTATTTTCATCTCATTAACATGTTTTGTTAATTATTAAAACACATGCTTTTATTAGACTGACTACAAGCCAAACGTGTTCATAGTAAATATGGAACTTTACCTGGTTGTACACCTTCAGGACATGCTCGAGTTTTTGTAGGAGCCTGGTTGAATTTTTCTCCATCGTTTTGTTTAGAGATTTACAAGCTAAGCAGAAGAATTTTTCCTGTGAAGAGAAAAGAGCAATAAGCAACATGCTGGAATTACTCTAAAGAAACTTTAGTGGGAACTCTGTGTGTGTGTGTGTGTGTGTGTGTGTGTGTGTGTGTGTGTGTGTGTGTGTGTGTGTGTGTGTGTGTGTGTGATGTCAAAGAACACTGTGAAGAATAATATGAATAATATAAAATGTGTCCAACTTACCGGGCATTTTTTTGAGTTTCCTGATATCTTATCCACATATAACTCATCAGGCAGCTGCACGGATAATAATAAAAAAAATGTCAGGCTATGCACAAAGAGTCAATGCTATACTAACAAAGTAACATATCGTTTACTTACGTTGTGATTTTTTGCATTTCTGGCTGCTTCTTTAATATGCTCCAGCTGCAGCCTTTTTTCTTTGCATGGATCACTGGTTGGTGCTGCATAGACCATCACAATTATCATCATCAGTGTTAAACACTGAGTACTGAAGTTCTTCATGTCTTTCAAAGAGCCCTGGAGCCAGGAGTGTCTGGTCGAGTAGAAAAAGGTGCATTCCCTACACAATCTTAACTACTGTTGCTTCTTATACAACACATCATGCTGACACGTTACCACGTCAGAAAGGGGAAGACCAAATAAGGAGCCTGAGACAATCATTAAATATTCCACTAGGTGCATTCAATTACTAAGAAGACACCTGGTAATTCCGTTCCTGAAAAGCTTTCACCAAAAACTGCTGCTTATCATCTCACACCTCAAGTGTATTTTTACCATAATGACTGCATCCTTTGCGCACTCTTTATACTCGCACATACGGGCATTTTGACTTATCACACTTTTAATGTACAAGCAGAACTGGTGTGTGTGAGAGAGCAAGTTACATTACTAATGGGGTTTTCTATTAGTAGTTTTGTTACTATATTGCCCTTCCTGTGTGACATATCACAGTGATCGTGATGTGTAGGCACATGGGAAATATTTTGAGTCAAGTTTTTATGTTTAGTCAATCCCACACATTAGAAAGAGGAAAATGTGGGTGATGGAGAAAATTCCTAATAGCCTTAATTTCAGTTTTACTCTGTATAATACCACCCCACCCCACGTCCACCTGTCCATTATTAGAGAATACAGTAGAATTATGTTATTATTATTTTGTTAAAACTAATAGAATTCTTAGCCTTTATTGTTGCGTAAGACAGAAATACTCAAAGCTAAGTCAGCATCACTTAGTAGAATTAGTCACAGCCACCAGTGATCATCATACTTGGTAGATAGCTGTAACACTCTGGTTTATAGTGTGATGTTTCCTTTATATGCTGAAGCTTGACCTCACACCTTTTCATGATCTAACACACTCACATTTTATGCTTAACCTTTGCTGTTGCTGCACACTTGGGGCCAGCTGCTCACATCCTTTGAGTAAGGGCCCCACCTTTAGGTATTATTTAGTAGCTCAGCCTTAAAAATCCAAAAAGGAAAGACTGCACCACAGGCTGCACAACATAATCATGTTTATTTATTTGAGCCATTGGATGCTGGTAAAGCTGAACTTAGTACAATTTTCGTGTGTGTTTTTGTCATATTCCTTTAAAATATAATTTGTCAGTTCTACTGCTAAAGATTAAAGTGTCTCCCACCCTTTTTGTAATTACATGCCTCATATTACCTTTCACAATGCAATCTTTTGAGGTTTTTATATCCTACATTTATATTTAGTTGAACGTCTCTAATACTCGAGCAGCCCAACTATCCCCGCAGTTTTACAGAAATTGCTACAAATCTTTCCCGGTGAGTAGCCTTAACATGAATGACAAGTAAGCCAGTCGGCAGCGGTAGAAACAGCTGCAGCTCTTGTTTGGCTTCTTTTATTGAGGAAATATTTGCTTTATGTCGGAGGATCAATCAGCTCCGGAGCGCCTGGACCATTCAGAGCGCCAAAGCTCACGGGGCGGTCAGCCAATAGGAACCCGCACAGGATTGAGGCTAGATGCGCCATTTTACTGCGTCCACAGCCATCCGGCAAGATGGTCCCTCTGCTTTGTCTCCCCTGACCGGAGTTGTTTCGGTATTCTCTCGCTTCCACACCACTGAAAATCTGCATGCTTTTCTGAACTGGGCTACCTGCGCCAAAAACAAAACGCGTCTTTGCGAGTCAAGAAATGACGACGGCGAGAAGTAGGTATGAACACTTGTCTTGTTTGTTTAGACAAGTCAGTTTTGCATTGATTGCCGCGCTGCCTTCGCTAGCCGGGCCATGAGAGCCTATTGCTAGTTAGCTAAGCTAAGCTAGGCTAGCTCAGTTGTCAGCCGTTAGCTGCGCAGCCGGCAATGCTCAAGTTCGCGCACACGCACATTCAGACACGCACACACGCGTGTCGGGGTGTTTGCCAAAGTGATCAAAATCCTAAAATGTGATTGATTTTTTATTTTTGAGTAGCAGTTTGTTTTGTATGAACTGTAGCCAGCTAAATGTTGCAGTGCTAGGAGGAATGCTAAACAAGGCAGTGCCAGTCTGCTGGTAAGGTAGCGCGCGGGTTCGTGTCATGGCACCGTCACGGGAAGAGAAAAGGCCCGTGCATGCAGCGGTGCATGCCCATGCATCGGAGCTTGTGTGCATGGCCGAGACTGCAAGGTTGCCAGGGCAACACGGGGGCAGTGAAAAGAAATACTTCTGGATCAGCGGTCAACGCGCTAATATTAGCAGAGCAGAACTTGGTAACCCTGATAGTCGGGAGTTTGTGACTTGTCAAAATCCGGAAAGGCTTTGTCGAGGTTAAAGAAGCTGTAAATACAGATAAAGGCGCTTCTTTTCTTTCTTTCGAGTAAGAACTGGCTAAAAACGACTCGGCCGGCCGCTGCTGGCAACACCGACTGATTGTTCGCCACATCTCGTAGCATCTAATCAGCACGTTATGATGACGCAAAACGGCAAAATAAACAGCGGCGGCTCTGCCCGGAGAGCGGCGTGCTCCGAAGAAATGCACAAAGCATGCAGGTTACACGGGCACCTTTAATTGCGTGATTGTGCAAATTCACAGACGCTGCGGATTTGCTCGTTTTATTGGCAGCTCTTTTAGCTGCATTTGTTGAGTTTTATCGGAGTTTGTTTTACAGACAGCCACCACCGGAGGAACATAAATACTGTAGGGTTGCAGGCAGCTGGCATAGCTGCGTTTTGATTGCTGTTGTGCAGTCGAAATTAAAAAAAAAGTAAAACAATACACTCTCAAAGGATCAGTTAATCCATGCAGATTGTTGAGTTGCGCACTTTTTGAGACATCGGCCCTCTCTTGAATATCATAGGGCTAAATGACAGATTTCCTGTGCTGCTTAAATCCTCACTGAATACATTAAATAAGAATTACGACCCAGTTATTTTATTATTATTATTATTTATTTTTTATAAGTTTCAGACTTTGTTTTGAGTAGCTTTATGTAGGAACAATTTTTTTTTTCCCCTTTCTCGTATCAGTCTACATCTGCCAACCACAGGAAGCATGGACCTAGAAACCCATACAGCTCACCTGAAAGAGATGGCATCAAAGTTTACATCCTGTTACAGTGTTGAGAGCAGGAGCCTCTCATCATGGTAGATGCACGGTGACATGGTTGGCAGATGTAGTATGTAGGAAGAAACTAGTACCTAGGGGTGGGCGATATGGACCAAAAATAATATCACGATATTTTTTAGCTGAATGGCGATAACGATATATATACGATATATTTTTTCTTCTCAAAAGTTATAAACAAAAAGGCACTTCTGAGTCAAAGCTACATGTCCCAAATTTCACATGGGCACTTTTTTAAAAAAACATTCAGCTGTATATGTACATGAGAAATTGCTCAAAAATAAACTATTGGCATATTTAAATAATAATGCTCCTCAA